>VZRV01002112.1:1235901-1274700 GCA_013398115.1 Falcunculus frontatus
CGGCGGGGTGGTCCCCTCGCCGGCATCGCCCCCACCCCACGGCCGTGCGGGGGATGCTGCTGCCATCCACCGGGCAGGGCTCGCTTTAGCGATGGTGCCCGGCGGAGAGCTGCCCCGGGGGGTCTCGCCGGCGTTTGCCCCTGTGTGACCGTGCCCCTGCGGAGTCCGAGCCGCGGGAGGGCTCAGGGAGTGTGCGGGAGCGGGGGGTATCGGTGGGGTACCCCTGTGGTCGCGCCGGGCACGCGGAGAAACCGAGCGCCGCGCTCCAAACCATCCAGACACCAGAACGCAGCTGAGTGCGAGTGGAGGGTCGGCATTTCCCGTTACAAAGAGCCATGGAGGAAAGCATTCGTGCTCGCACATTACGAGTGCACGCTGAAGGGAATGTCCCCCCGATTCTGTTGGTGAGCAGCAGCATCAGGGCAGTGGTACCCACCGCTGGTGACCCCACACAGCAGCAGCAGCGGCAGGTCTCCAGCAGGCTGGCAGTGACCTTGAGTTTCAGTGCAAAACAATTTATAACTTCTTGTTCGTATCCATGTTTTAAACAGGAAAATCCATGTATGTATGGTGTTCCCATGATGTGAGATTACATATTCAACCTTGCTACAACTACTGAGGAGTGCACTGAAATAGACTATTTCCTCTACTATCTATTTGAATCTCAAGAGTTTCCAGTGCCTCTAAAGGAATAGTTCTGTTTGCAGTTCTGTGTTTTCTGGGTAAAAAATAAAAATGGAACCGCAACATCATCAGTTTTCCAACTGAAGGAGCTGTCTGTATCCATCTAATTCCCACCTGCACTTCTCTGACATTGCTTTTTCAGGATTTTTATCTGTTACAAACTGGGTTCTCTTCAGGAAAAAAAATCTTCCTCTGTATGGCCAGTAGTCAGGATGACTGAACTGAGGAATTACTGTGCTGGTTCGTAACTGTGATAATGTGGCCCTTGCATCCCTGCTCTGAACTACACTGACCATCTTCAAGCAGCTTTTCACACTACTCTGATCAGACTGTTCCTTTGCCTGGATGCTTGATTGTATCTATCTTTCCTTGTGGGTCAGACACTCTGAAATACCAGGGCTGGTTGGCTGAAGTTCCCCAAAAGTGGGCAAGTGAGGAAAAGCATGAGCTCACACGAGTTCAGAAGCAGTGATGAGGACAACAGGGATTCCTTTCGCCTGCCTCCCATTCCAGTGAATTCTGCATCTGTAGGTAGCACGTACAGAACAAGCAGGCACTTATTGCAGGTTTTTCAGAGCAGGTCTGTAACAGTGCAAATTCTGAAAAGGGACTCTTTTCCATTGCCAATCTCAGAGTGTCATTTGATTTCTGATCAGTAGAAAGATACTAAAAATGCATTTGAGAAATAGGAAAATGCCTAGGTAGGAGGTAAGTGGCACAGAGACATTAAGAACACATGAACATTTCTAATTCCAGAGGTGCCTCTGAGTCATTACCGAGCAACAAGGACAGCACAAGAAAAGCTGAGCGTGTAAGGGGAGTTATAAAGGGAAATTCTAGGTACATGGTGTCCTAGTAGAGCTCTTGACTTTACAAGAAAGAAATGCTTTCATCCAGGCTCCAGGTAGATGTCCGTGTCCTCTCAGATGATCAGAGCATTAGAAGGCATAAATCCAATGAATAAAAGCAAATTATACTTTGCTGGGTTCACTTTAGCTTTTATAATTACATGTTTCCTTTGATCAGGCCACACATCTCTCCATGATGGGAGAAGAACAGCTGTTCCCAAGTTGCGTCTTGTGACAAGAGATTGGACCTAACCACATAATAGACATAGTTCAGACGGGATCACAGAATACCTGCTTCAAGTGTCATCACAAGTAACAGGCCTTAAAGACAGACCACAGCATCCTCAGGCAGACTGACAATCATAATAAAAAAGCAAACCCCACCAACAGCAAAATTCACAAGCCACAAGATGGGATTAGGAGGGACCAAGCTGTGACCTAGGTCTTACATGCTGTATCTACAATCATCCTATCCCATAGCCTCTTGCTCCATAGTGGGACTCTAAATGCTTCCTTTGGGCATGAGCTAATTAGATCCCCTACGCTAATATTCTCAAGACCATGGAAAGAAAGGTGAGGCCAAACTCCAAGACAGAAAAAAGGATCTGTAGAGGTTATCCCAAAGTTGTTGGATCAATATTTTAAAAAATCTTTGACACCACAGATATTGAACAAAAAATAATGTTATTTTTCCCCTCACAGTATTCACTGGAGGCATCAAGATCCTTACATACATGTTAACAAGTCCACAGCACATGAAGATCTTGGAAGAGTAGACTGAAACAAGGAATGTCCATATCTTCAGGAAAGCCTCTGAAATACAAAGAAAAGTGGTTTAGAATTGGCAGGAAATTGGAGAGGAAACAGAAAGGACAAAGGGACTAAGAGGGAAAGTTCATGACCAAGGAAATTACTAAAACCAGATTATCAAAGCAGACCAGATTAGTGTATTACGAATGCTCTTTGCAAGTCATTGCATGTCATCCACCTCCTCCACCTTTGGGATGCAGCATATCTGTATCAAGGGTAAGGTCCAGTAGTCTCTCTCTGCAAGGCTCTGTAGAGCTCACGTTCCTGAACAGTCCTTTACCACAAGACCTTCCCACAGCACGTTTTTCTATCCTGGCAACAGAAAAAGCGGGCTGGAAAAGTGGAGGGTTTCATCACACTCCTTCCCAAATGTTTTGACAGAACCACATGACTCCAACATCTAAGATTACTCAGTGGTCACAGAGAGGACACATTGCCACAGTCATTATGAGAAAAACCCAAAACCTTAGAGTTTAGCAGATAAATATCTCATTTTCTTTTGTTAAAACCCCTACAACCAGCACTGTTTACAAACTATTTATGTATTTCCACTTTTAGGAAGACAAACAGTTTCCAAATTTTTAGGGTGTTTTAATTTAGTTCATAGTTCCTATATTGTGAAATCCCATTCTTCATTGTTTTTTAAATCTACAAAGGATCAACAAATCATGTGTAATAGATTCCATATGCGCATTAAGAACACCCCTGGAAGAAAAAGCACTAAATTGCCCATAAACGGAAAGCGCAAATTCTGCAAATAAAAAAATTCATGGAAGCCACAAAAAAACCCCAACAATACACACTTCCTTCACCAGCATCCATGGATAAAGAATTTGCATTACTTTGAAACCCAACCAGTGTTCTACGAACAGTGAAAACAAACTAAAAATGTGTTACCAATAGTGACCTTTCCATTCAGTGAACCAACATGTCCAACCAAGTAATTTTAATCCCAAAGTGTACAGGTCATGCAAAACCAGAACCACCCTGGAAAAAACCCTGACCAAAATAAACACCAGCCCGCAGAGCTCAGCAGGTTGTGTCACTGCGAATGTTCCTGTGCATCACGAGCATTGACAAAAGAGAGTCAGTCAAAATCCATGATTCCTCTCAAAGCACATGCTTAGGGTAATCCTGACAGCACATCCACAGTGAGGCCATGTGATAACAAATTAAACCCAAAATTCTCCATGTGCCTGTCTCACTTCTCACCGCTGCTGATAACCACAGGTCTGCAGCACAGTCACCTCCTCCCCAAATGATACTTGTTCCAAGTGCCCTGAAACAGAATAAAATTTCCTCCTGAAGCAATTATTCCTAATCCTCATTTTCCTCTTGGAACTCCTTATCCACATCTGTATCTATAGCTTCCTCTTGCAGCTGTAGCTGTGAGTGTAAAACTGCAGCTGGATTTTTTTAGTAGCACTAAAACTGCCTTGAAAGCTGCCACCTCTCTCACCAGGCTCTTCCCAACTCAGATATTCACTTATTCTCTCTCACAACACTTTTATGTGAGTCATTATGAAGGTCTTAGACCTGATCTTCAAAGCCTTTTACAGGACCAGGTGAGGTATCTGCTGGGAAGAGCTCCAGCTCATCAGGATATACACCACCAGCGACTAGAGTCAAGAATTTGGTAGCTTGTGCTCTGGAATGGAGGCAAAATTTCCACAAGACCAGGACCTTAATAATGAAACTTGCTTCCAGAAGAGATTAATGCAATGTATCACTTCCAAACCTACATGAGTTTAGACAGACTCATGGTCTCACAGACTTGTCTCCCCAGTACAAGGACAGAGTGGAGCAAGCCTCAACCGTTCCAATGTCGTTAATGGTTGGAGAATGTGGAGAGGAGGAGGGAGCTGGGTTTGTTCAGCCTGCAGAAGACAGAGAGAAGAAGGATCTCAGTTGCTGTCTACAACTACCTAATGGGTGGTGTAAAGGATGGTGCCACACTCTTCTCAGAGACACCCAACAAAAGGACAAGAAGCAATGGACACGAGTCATAGCAAGGGAAATTCTGACTAAATATAGATTAAAAAAAATCTTCTCAAGATGAGTTATCAAACAAAGCCTTAAGGAACCTGAACAAACTGATGCCAGCCCTGTTCCAAGCAAGGAATTGGACCATATGGCCTCCAAAGATCTCTTCCCCTAAACTGATGTATGAGTCTGTAATATTTTTCATGCAACAATAAGAAGAGAAGGAAATTGAAAAGTGGTAGTGACATTAACCACAATTCTGACACTGACTGCATGATCCTTAATCACTTTGGATCTGTTTGCAATGCATAATGCTCCAAAGTGGCTAATACAAAACTAGCACCTCAGATGCAAGACAAATATGAAATTGCAGCATCCATCCAGACTAATTAGCACACATGCAGATTGCAGCAGGGATATTGCTTCACCGCCTACTCTTTTGAAGGCAGCTTGCTGAATCGTAGATATGCTCTGAACTGCTCTGTGCCTCAGTATTTAATTTATATAACAAGAATGATCGTTCTACCTTGTCTGTTTAGATTCCAAACACTTCAGGGGAAGAGATCCTCTTTTATCATAAATAAAAGAGGGACCTAGAGTCTAAACTCAGGGTCATGCAGTGCGGTCTCACAAATAAAATTTCCAAAAATAACAATATCTTAAGCACATAGTCCAAGAGGATTAGATTTTCTTTTCCACCCAATCTTTCATAGAAAAAAAAATAGATTAAAAAATGTAAGTAAGTTTATCTTTCAAACTGTGAAACAGTACTGGAATTACATATATTGCATGTATTCAGTAAGCTAATTATTCCAGCTCTGTCATTTCCTTGCCATGGAAGTTACAGAAGGACATCAGTGACTTTGAGAAACTTTGTATTTACAGGGCAACACATCTTCTGCTTTCTTCAGTAAAATTATTTCTCTATAGTTTTGGTATTTATTCTGCTTGGTGGAGAAATGTCACTGGCACAACAGATTGGAAGCAGTTCAAGCAATAGGAGAAAACCAAACAAGCCGCAGATATTAGCTACAAGCTTTTGATTAGTCTTTCGATGATTTTGGAAAATGTAACTGTGGAAATGAAATTAACTGGCATTCTCTATCCTCTAGATAAACAAATCAAGGGAGCTGGCTAATGGACTCAGAAAATTAAGGCTGTATTTGTTTCCCTTCATTCTGCATGTGCAATTATTACACTATTTAATGAGTTTCTAGAACCTCTGACCAAAATGATCTGAAGTTATAACTAAAAGTTCAGCAGCCAGAGAGGCAGATTGTAACATACCACGGCAGCTACAAGTAGGACAGCACAGAAAGATTGTAAAAAGTTGGGGGTTTTTTTGCGTGATACTCCAGGGACAGCTTTAATTCCAGGTAAGTGTCAACAGATCAGTGACAGCCACTAAAAATCTCAGGCTTTTTACATTCATCTCTAGGAGAAACACAAACACTAATCTCTCTGGTATTCAGCTCCTCATGAGGGTTGACCCAGCATTTGGCCTTTAGCTCTCTTACAGAGATCTTACATTTTTTAATCAATTTTTTGCTATGAAAGATTGGGTGGAAGAGAAAATCTAATCCTCTCGGACTGTCTGCTTAAGATATTGTTATTATTGGAAATTTTATTTGTGAGACCGCACTGCTCGTCCCTGAGTTTAGGCTCTAGGTCCCTCTAAAGTCAAGGCTGAATCAGCCATTTCAGGCTGTGCACCGATGGAGTCAAGCTGGCTGAATCCTGGAGAACAGTTATTTCAGCTTAAACTGACCTTCAAGTGGAAACACTTCTCATCCTTCCTACTAGGGAAGCAGGAAAAAGTATTTTTAATTTTATGTTCCATTACATTAAGACCTTATCTAAGATAAAAAAGAGGGCCAAAACAGAACCATCACAGCCTTTCAATAAAAATGTAGACCCCTCAGGACCTCCAATACAATTCTAGCTAATGCTTCCACTATCTTAAGGGCTGTGGATTAAAAACATCATCCTATATAGCTCAGTTTCAGCCTACACAGACAGTTACAGGTGAACTACTTAAACAAGCAGGTGGACAGCAGCACAATGTTACCACTGATCCATTTTAATTAGCAGGTTTGTGTTAGAATATATTCACCAATGTTTTTGTCTATATCAGGGAGGTAGGGAGATCCAATTAAGTCTAACTAGCAAGAACATTTCCATGGAAGACCAAGTTAAAGGTGTTTTATTGTGAGGGTTTCAAAATATAGCTGGGAATCAGCTTTCTTCAGACACTTCTGAAATTGTCCCAAGTAGAACCAGCAACAGCAAACTATTCAACTGCCTTGGGCATTGGAAGTGTTATCATCAAACACACCTCACACATTAAGCAAAATAAGAGAGAGCCCAAAATCTTTCTCAATCAGTATTCTGAGCCACAGTTTACCTGCCTGAACAGAACCCATGTGATTCAGAAGTAATCAATTTTGATATACTTTCTAAAATTTGCTTTCTAGTGCACTTTCCAAAACAGGTGTTGCTAAGAGTTTGTCTACATTGTCAACCAACCAGTCTGGATACAGGATTATGTCCAGCTCATGCTGGCATGAGTTCCTTTACAATAATAAAGTATTCTTCCAGAGCTGACAGAGTTTAATGATCTTTTCAACTTATCAAGCTAGGACAATATAAATCTGCTAAAAATATTACTATCCTTTGTTCTTCTTCAAGTCTCAACGGGCTTTCAATTGAGAGTGATCTAACTGAATATGCACACTGTGGCAAAGAGCATTTAGCCATGCCAGAGGTTCCTAAGTTATCTGATGTCTATAAGATAACTTATAGACTGGTGGGAATTATAAAAATATCACTTCAAGGGTATAAATTTACATCATCATGTAAAAAAGAAGGTACTAATAAGAGATATCTTCAAAAACAAATACATTTAATGCCTATGAAAGAAAAACTGTCATAATTTGGAAGCCGAATGTTGACTTACAGATGGAAAGACCCATTAGACCATTCATTCCCTCTCTTTGCCAAGACAGAAATCTATCCTAAAGAACATTTCATGCTCTTCTGCCCAGTATAATTTTTGTAACATAAGTGCTGGAGTTTTTATTGAAAACCTGATTGCTTTATAAAGTGTGCACAAGAGACTGGCATGTACATATGGGAGCATTAAGTCAAAAACCAGTGTTTTGAGATACAGAGGGCATTCAGCAGTGGGAAGGCTGTGGGTAGGAATCATGTGGCTCTAGAAAGAGGTATTGGTGGGCTGATGACTGATAAATGTTCTAGTTACAACAGACGTGCACGTAATGACTACTCAACCATTCCTTGGCATTCATCTCTCCACACCCATTTCCTATCGGAGTACTTCAGCTAGACTCATAAAGCAAGAGTTATTCATCTATTTTAGGTACTTTAGGATGGAATGAATCATGCCCTATAAGTATCTATTTCTCACCACTGACTTTTAAGTGAATCAGGAAGCAGGGTCTGACTTAGACAACTACACTGTGTATGTGCAGAGATGTTAGAGAGCTGAGGCTCCACGCTGTTGCCTAATGGGAGCTTGGGTACTACCTTCATATAGGCATCTATACATATCTACTTCAGTGCACAAATACTAATTTGTAGGATGAATCCTACACCTACAATTAAATGAGAAATGAGTCTCATTCTCTGTGACCATATTTGCATAACCATCCTGCTTTCCTTCCTAATTGCTCACCAGTTTTGCTTTAGCATTGTGAAGGCCAGAAAAACATTCATGATGAGAGTGAGAATGAAGTGGCCTTCTGAAAAGATTTGGTTCTCTTCTCCCTGCTCCAATGAACTACAAGAGTCTCACTCTAAACCACAAAAGGGAAGGCTTGGGTGATTAACAATTGCTTCATCAACTCTACTCCCCCAGATGTGCTGGATTGCTATCTTAGAATTACATATTTGCCTTTCTGTTACAGAGGAGAGGGAGTTCCAAGAGCCACAAACATCAAGACAACTGTTGACAACACTCCTGCAAGAGTGACAGACAGCTCCAATTGGAATGATGTGATGGAGCACCTCTGGTGCCTTCCCTGAGACACAGGGGAATTTCAGAGAACCCAAGGTCCGGTGTCAGAGAGGTCACTGCAGTCAGTTACACACGTATGACATCTGGAGAGTTGCCATCTAGCAGCATATCCCTGAGGGGGGAAATGAGCTCACAGAATTTATAAACTTCAAGAAGAGGCAAAACTTTTGTCTTGCTGTAGCGTTGTCTTGTCCCAATGCTAGGTGCCTCTGTTTACAAATGACAGATCAAGCCAGCCTGGTACCCTTGGCACAGGCAGTTGCTCCAGAAAGGTAACACCAAGGTTCTGCACGTATGAAAAAGTCTTAGAAAGAAGTGGTGACTTTCCTGCCTGAAGTCTCCTTAGTTTGAATGTAGCCTGCATAGAAAAGATGAGGGGCTTGCATTTGCACAATAATTTGAATAAGTGGTTTTTTAATTAACCAAACTTCTTAGCAATTTCTTAAATATATTTGTGCAAAAATTACAGTATTTCATCAGGTGTTTCCCACTTTACATGACATACGTACGAAAACGTGTAGCTGGTGAGTAAAATCCTATTCTGAGAGCAGGAACAGCACACAGACATATCCCTGTCAGAAGAGCACTGATTTACAAAGCGTGGATCTGCTCTGACAGATTACGTATTTCGTTTCTTTATTAACTGTGCATAATTTTCACATTCTGTTCCAGTTAGCTTATGACAGATAACTACTTTTTAAAATCAGATCTCAAGGCAAAGAAATGTCAGCGTGGAAGAATAGACATTTAGTATGCATTTATTACGTAAATATATACTCAAGCTTCTCAAAAGTGTTGAAGTAAATGACACATCTACTTAAATTGGTGAATTCATGGTGAGTAGCTTTAAATAGAAATACTTTTGAAGTAAAAATACCACAAAGTATTAGACATTTCATAAAGTTGAGTTAAATTAGCATTAGAAAAATTATTACTCTTACGTTTTTATTACATATTGAGCTGGATCTCTCTTCCTCTGAAGTCACCAGGAATATTAACATCTATTTAATTAACTTGAAGTAAGATTTAGCCTGGAAGAGTTATTTTACCATGAGCAAAGGAGAAAATGAAGTCTGAAATCCGGCTTTTCCAGCAAGGCACTGAACTCAGATCCACAGAGATATGTAGATACCAATCTCCCACTGGACAAGAAATAGACAGGTAAATATATTTAAGAACCTGGAACTCATTAGCTCTGATCCATTTGGACACAAAAAGTATTCACTGTTTCCCTGAATAGCAAGTAGAGCAATGTGGAAAAACATCAATATAAATCAGTATCATAAAAAAAGGCAGCTCACTTCAATGATGAAGGCTGGATTAATTTTCCAACACTCATTATGAACCATGGGAACTCATGTCTACCAGCTGACAGCTATGTGCAACTCAGAGTTCAGTTCTGGACTTAACATACGACTTCTAAAAGCACTTCCTCCAAAGCACCAAGGACTATCTGGCTGGAATTACTCTGCAGAAGAGAGACAGCCACCAGATGAAACACCTTGTTTCAGCCATAGGTGACATTCTCAGTTAGACCAGAGTTAATCAGAGGCACAGAGATGCTAATAGTTCAGAATCTAGCTCATTGTAGGCGTAAAGTCTGTGGCTGCTCACTGGAATGTCTCAGATTTCTAACTTTAGTAATTGCCAGGACAGTTTTCAGTTACCAGCCTTTATTTTGAGTATGTGCTATAGAGATCTGTGCATGCCAAGGTGATGGAGAAATATTATTTATATTTTTTCCAGAAAAATATGCTAACTGAATGAAAGGAACTTGGTTTTTCCTCACTACTTTTATCCCGTTTTTCAAAAATGAGGCTGTGCCAAACAAAAGTTCAATGTCTCCTTTATTCACTTTGCTCCTTCTTTAATCCCCAGTACAACTTGTTTAAATTCATAATCATGGCATAACTTAGGTTTTATTCTTTGTATATTTATTCGTTGTATATTTTACAAGTCTTCCATTATTTACAGTTTTTTAAGGAAACAAGCTGAAAGATAACCTTATCTCAAATGAATTTTATCATATATGGTGTTTATGGGGATTCTGTTCTCACAGAAGTTCCTTGTCCACATTATTGCCTCCCACCAAAAAATGCTCATAGAATGAACCACAGGAGGAAACTTTCCTTGAGATTCTCAAATGTTATCCCAAATGGAGTCTGAGGTTCCAACTCAACTGCTACAGAATAGAGCTCACAGTGTGTCCAAACCCTGCAGGTTTCAAGGAACACTGAGCCTTAGAGAGTTTTCAAAAGGCCACAGCAAATTCATGCTCAGTTGACTCCCCAGCTCACTACCTGCCAGTGGAACTTTGTGGATGTTGTCATCTTTGTATCTGTGTACCTCAGATAATTCATTAGAAATAAGTATGTTTCAGATGAAGTATAACTTCATATGGGTGTTGTGAGTATGACTTCAGATGAAGTCCTACTTCCTAAAGCCTTCAGAGATAGATGAAAATCTTACTGTAGCTCTGCTGCAAATATTTTTCAAGACTTCAGTGTTTGTGAGATGACCTGAATTCCAAAATTGAGGATGATTCTCTTGCTTGCAAATGTCACATATTCAGCCTTGTATCCCCCTCTGATAATGTCACAGACACTGCTGCAGAGCAGATGCTTTACGAGATGATGAAATTTTTAAAAAACAACAAAAAATCCCCAGCAAATAAAGTCCAGTCTTCCACACGAGTAGTCAGTCCATGCTCTCAAGATGTCAGCATAGCTGGCAGGATGCACATTATCCCTAGTGAAACATCTGAGCATTTCAGTCACACCGAGGGAGAAGTTTCTGCATCCAAACCACATTTTAGGTTGCTAGAATCCAACTGCAACACAGTTTTGTTAGGATATTTAAAGCACAGTGGTGCAGAATATAGATGAGATGCTGTGCCAAAGAATAGCTTTATCAATTTCAGCAAAATACACCCAGAAGACAACAAAGGAGTGAAACATCATTATTTTAAAGTAAAACAAATATATATTTTACAGACTCTGTCAATTTATGGAGCTGCTGTGATTGTATTTTAATGTAATCTATTCATTATAACTACTATGGGTAAGAAACTTTCACTAATGTAAAAAATAATAATCCTGCTACTTCTTGGAGGAAGTACAGAGTAGTCAGAACTCCTGGTGAAATAGGTATGGCAGTGTGGCATCTCTGCCATAAAGGGTAAGGTAAAATCATTAAAAAACATGGTTTCACCACAAGCACAGACAGAGACCAAAGAATTTATGAGTCTTGCATAAAAAGGGATCTTCTAACCTCTATATTTAGCTTTTTAATTCTTACCTATTCCAGTCATCCTTGCTGGCTTGTTCTTGATGAATATAAAAAAGTTTTTATTTTGAATGTGATCTTCATGAAATAATTCACAAAAGAAAAAAAGGTAGCTGGGGATGAGCATGTGATATAATTACACCAGTTTGGGAGTTATTTAGTGGTAATAACGATCCTCAGTAAATACACCTGGAAAAAGGGTATTAAAAAATTCTTACAACAGAGGTCCAACTGCCTTCAACAAGACATTTGTTTTCCTCAGGTGGTAATATACAAATATGTAATGTATAAATGAGCCAAAGATGCAGAATGTGTATTGTCAAGTCTTACATTTTTAACCACAGTGATTACATTGATAGCTTGTAAACCTTTGCCCAGGTTTTATTTATTAACTTTTTGTTAATCTAAAAAGCAAGACGCACAAATTACATGGAAGCTGAAAGGAGATACACTGGCAAAACAAGAATTACAGAAAGATGCTGAGGATGGGATCCAGTTACCTGTTTATAAGCTTCTAATGCCATCTTAGGCAGTCCAGGGACTATCTGGGATCATCTCTTTGTTGCCAGCTGCCACTCCAGAATGGCACTACTCTTCTCTAAGCCCTGTGCTGTATCTGCCAGCTCAGTGTGGCTGTCTCAGATGTCTTGGGGCACTGAAAATAGCAATGGTTACTTATATTTAAATAATTAATCCCACCCTGACTATTTAGGCTCAGCCATACGCACACTCTGTCCAAGCTAACCCCAGAGAAGGCTGTGCTGAGGAGGGAAGGATGGAGACACCCAAGGCAGTCCATCTGACCCAGCTCTGGGCCTGCAACAACACAGCCCACCCAAACTGCTGTATCCTCACACGGCCCCACTGGGTTACAGCAATTCATTGATTGGGTCTTTGGGTCTCTGACAACTCAAGGATCTTGCATGATATTATGTTACGTATTGTGGAAAATGCAGGGTTAGGAGAAGCAGGAAAATTTTGGCTTCCTCTCTGCATTTTGTCTGTGTACTGAGGGAACAGCGCTCAGATACAGGTGGCTGGGAAGACCAAGAAAGAAAACAATATGTATTTGTAGCTAAGAAGTATGTCCCAGTAAAATGAACACTAATCAGCCCTCTTTGCTTCTAGACTACGTACTTGGGGTTTTTTAGTTTGGGTGGTTTTTTTTTAAATCTCACCTTCCTTCATTCTCTTGTAACTACTGACAGAACAGAGCATGATTTCCCTTTTCTACTTTCCTTTCATAGCCATTTTGGATCTTGTCTCTTTGAAAGATGCTGCCCATCAGAGATTGCAATCTGCCTTGTACAGTTCTCAGTTATGTTTAAATCTTCTTTCATCCTTCAAAGGCTGGCTGAAAGAAGTGTCAGGTCATTATTTCAGGCTGTAGCTTAATGCTTAGGCTTACCAGTGTATGATGTCTCTCTTTGGTAAAGACCTTCATTCACTGAAGGTCAAGGTATTAGTGTTATTTTTAAATATATTCCCAGCACTGAAGAGTTAAAAATAGCCTTCTACGAAAATGCACAGTAATTGGTTAAACCTTGTTAGCAATCACATGAAGATGATAACTCCTCCCAGGAAAAGACATAGCCAAAGCAGCTTTGACATGGATTTATACTTAGAAGAGCAGCTGCGGGCCTACTGAGAGGGAGTTCACAATATAGACTCTTGGATTATTAGCAGGGAAAACAGCTTGATGCTGGAAAGGAAGGGAAGGAGATACGAGAAAAAAATTTTCTCATGGTGATCTGCAGGTGAATTCCATGGATTCTCTACTTTGGAACAACCACCATTAGAAAGACAGCTTAAAAAGATGGATCTGGGAAAGGCAAAGCTGCTGAGAACCGGCCTCAATGCTTTATATCAAGCTATCCACCCTGTGCATGGAATTGCCTGGACAGATGGGAAGCAAGTGATACTGACTACTTTATACTATCAAAACGGAGAGCTGAAGTTTGGAGACTCAAGCATTGTTGGTCAATTTGAACATGTTCACGGGCTTTACTGGGGCCCATGTTGCTCCACAGACACCCCAGCTCTGCTCGCTGTTCAGCACAAAAAGCACGTAAGCATTTGGCAGCTGGTCTACAGCAGTGCAGAGAAGAAAAAGCCCTTGATTTCTCAGACTTGTGAAGTTGGTGAGCCATTTCCACTGCTTTCTCAGGGCTGTGTCTGGCATCCAAAGAAGGAGGTCTTGGCTGTGCTTACAAAACGAGATGCTTCAGTCTTGCATGCTGTCCGTACTGACAATACACGGGTTAAGGCAGAGATCAAAAGCAGCGGACTCATCCACTGTGCTTGCTGGACTAAGGATGGTAATCGTTTAGTGGTTGCTATAGGCAGTGCCCTGCACTCCTACATATGGGATAATGCCCAGAAAATTCTAAATATCTGCTCCTTTTGCCCAGTTTTTGATGTGGGAGGTTATATCTGCGCTATAGAATCCACACTGGATTTCCAAATTGCTGTAGCTACTGAGCTGCCTTTAGATAATATCTGTGGTTTCAATGCGGGCATTGCATTTGATGTGCCCTCTGGTACAGAAGCTGGTTCTTTAATCTCACAGTCTGCTCTGGTGCTTGGTGATGAGGAATACTCCATGGACACACGAAGAAAGTCCATAGATTCAGATAGATCAGGTGTTGATTCACTTGCCTCTTCTTCATCAGGTCCTGTGGATTTAACCCACATCCTTGCAAACCACCGTCGGTCTGATCCCAGTCCTCTCATTACTCTGAAACGCAAAGACTCTGCAGCAACAAATGGTCAAGATTCTTCTCACTTGATCTTGGTGACTTTTGAGAGGAAGGTAACGACCACCAGAAAAGTCACCATCCCAGGTATTCTGGTTCCTGATATAATGGCTTTTGACCTTAAAGCTCAGATTGTGGCAGTAGGCTCTAATACTTCTAATATTGTTTTGGTGTATTCAGTTACCTCTTCCTGTATGCCTCACATTCAACAAATCCAGCTGGAAAAAAATGAAAGACCAAAGGGCCTATGCTTTTTAACAGATAAACTCTTATTGATTCTGATTGGCAAGCAGAGGTTCCCTGAGCCTAATCTCATTCCATCTTCAAGTTCAGACAGGTATATAATGCGTCTTATGGTTAAAGAATTGATGCTGGAAGAAAATTCTTCGACATTGCCTGAGACTAAGCAGAATATGTTTTATAATTTTGAATCCTCTATTAATATACCCGGAAAAAGAAAATTCTTTGAGAATCTTGCCACAGAAGATCAACCTCAAAGCAGGGAGTTGTTAATACCAAGAAGCACAGTTATTCAGTCTCCAAGTGGCAGGAGAAGACTCATTGAAGAAGTAAAGAGCCCTAGTTATGAGCAGAGCTCTTCGTCAAGTGTGAGTGACCTGGATGAAAAAAGGCTCCCAGGTGACTCCTCGGTGGCCTTGGAAACACTGGATGCTGAACCTACGAATCGCTCAGTGTCTCTTTGTGGTTTTGGATCACCTAGCAGGATTTCCAGCAGACCAACGTCCCCTAAAGTGCAGTTCAATGTGATCCAAGAAACACCAAATTATCCTAAAAACAACAATTTGCCAAGTGAAAGGGGAACGAGTCACATATCTAGAAATTTAGAGAGACTTTGTGGCAGTTTCAATGAGTTACAGCTGAGTCTTTCTGAAATAACAGACTTTGCTAGGAACGGGAGGAGGATATCTTTAGCCTACCCATGCTCCCAGGAACCGCCTGTCGTGCATGTCACTTACCAGGTAACATTTTGTCAGCTTAGAAATATTGTGATAGGAACCGAATTTTCAAACAATCTTGTATTTATTTAGATTTAAATCAAGAGGATGCAGTTTATTCATATCAACCCATGAGAACTGTAACCTAGGTTTGGCATCAAGCTTAATCTAAAATGGAATTATGATTTGTCATTGGAACAATAACTCAGGACGATGTGGGTAGTTTAGAGGATACTTCACATGGGAGATTTGTCTGTTTGTTCTTTGATCATGCACAATTGTCTTGGACACTGGCTGATTTCATGTGCATCTGTCAGAGAGAACAGAGCCAGAGTTGTTATTCTACAAAAGGCTTATATTTTAGTTTAGTTTAGTAAGAGATAAGCCGATGAATAGGGGGCTACAGTAGCTCACCAGAAATGTAAAAAATTTAAACCTGAGCTCAAATCCAGAGTCTGAAGATAGCCAGACTCACAGAAAGACTGAAATAAAGTGTTGAATCTCAATTTACGGAAAATTTAAATGGGCACGACATGAATTTGGCTTCTTTCTACTTTGATTTCTCACCACTATTCTTTGCAGAATTGGACATACACAATTTGTAAAACATATAACCACTTAAAATTTTCTGAAAAAAACCCCTCAAACAAACAAACAAATCCATCAATATCTAATTATGATTTCATTAATAAATATAAGAATGTCAAACCATCATGTTTCTATCTACCCTTGTTTTGGCAAATTTCCTACTGGCTTCAATAAGAATTTCAGCAAAGGAATGTAGGTTGGGTAATTATTTCTATCTATTATTCTTAATATTATTCACAGGAATACTAATATACTGATCAGATTTTTGAACATGCTGATGGTAGAGATAAAACTGGTGTCCCTTTCAGGACATAGATGCCAATTTTAAGTGCATTCTTATCTACTGCAACATAAGCACCATTATGTCAAAATAATACACTGCATTGTGATGATGCTGAAGTGTTTATTTCTCAAACAAATTTTACTTCCTTTTACTTTAAAGGAATCCATACAGACATCTAAGTACCCCTCCTTAAACACTCATTAAGGGAATGGTGACTCAATTCAATCATGTTCATTACTTTTTAGCAATTGTTTACTTGTCATTTAAGCAGATTCTGGTATGTTAGGTTCTCTGGATAAAAGCAAAGCTTTTGACCTGAATTAGTCAATAATTTAACTTGAACACATTATACAAATTCTAGTGAAAAAGCAACACGTCTATTTTAAATAATTTAGGATTTTATTGGCCAAGAAATAAGCCCTTCTGTTCTCCAGTATGTTCAAATTAATTTTGATTTCTTAACATAAATCAACTTATTTATTTAGCAAGCAGCCCTATTTCTAGGATTCAATTGGATTAACCTTTCCCAAGAGAAGTTTTATTTGTGACACGTAACATTAATCTAAGATCTGAAGTCGCTATGCACGTTTGCTTGCACAAGAAGTAAGAATTAGTTAACCTGTTTTTTTTCTTTGGAAACAACAACAAAAAAATTAAGTGCTTCTAAAATACTGCTAGAAAAAACTATGTTTAGAAAGGAAGACTTACTTATCTGAACAGGTTAGTTTCACATTAAGCCAGCAGCAAGCACTGCTAGCACTGCATTATAATGACTCAGAAAAAGTGCCACTAATGCCTTCCCACACACACAGCTTTCCTGGGGAAGTCTCAACTAATGCCTTGCATAGTTCAGCCCCTCTTCTGAAATCTAACAGGATCACAGCATGATGCCAAAAAAGAATGAAAAATAGACTTGGCCAAAAGGTCTACAGACAGACAGGGAAGCATGTGCTTCATAGGCAGCTAATAATTTTCAGAGAAATAGTTGTTTTGATTAGTTTATATTCAGACATCTGAACCTCGTTCCTCCTTCAGGAGTTGTTTAATGCACTGTGAGCTCAGAGACCAGCTGAGCTGTGGGTTCCAGCCAGACTCTGTGTTCACAGAGCAAAAAGTCAGGAAATAGCTTTATTGCCTGATGATATAAATATCAGCCAGTGGAAAATATTCTAAGCTTTAGGAACACTGCAGTCTAGTCAATAATATGGCCATTATCTTGCAGCTCTTTGTGCCAAGTGTATGTCTTCTTAAGTGTCTGTATAATCCCCAGCACAGCAGAGGCTCAGTCTTGATTGAGAAATCTATTGTACTAAAGAATATAATGATCAAAACTGCATAACCATATTTACGCATTTAAAAATAAAATGAAAGTTTAAACTATAATAGATAAAAATGTAGCAATAATTAACAAGCAATTACAAACACTGTTGTGCAGAAGCGTTATTGACATATTTATGTGTATTTCCTGTTCTGCTTAGAAAATTAAGACAAGAAAACAAACATTTATTACTTAATAATTCATAATGTCTGCTCACTTCATAGTCTTCAAAACCTTCGTTTATCCTGTTAGTGCAAGCCTGCCTGTCACTCCTCTGAAGTCACATCAATGCAGTGCTACCAGAATTTGTATTCTTTGTAGCCCATAGCCATAGAAGAAAACCACGATCATTCATACTTTGGAAATGTCACTGCACTATCACTTGTGTAATAGCATTCAGCCACCAGAGGTAACTTGATCATTCAACCCTGAAAAGCAAATATTATTGGTCTTTCATCACATACAGGCTTGTGATTCAGGGGAGTGTGAGACGGCAGACAGACAAATGAAATAAGAAGATATTATTTTAAAAGAAAAAAAAGAAAGAAGAGGATCTGTCACAGATTTTTTTTTCTGTTTCAGTTTGCAAAAAGATACTTTTATCATCCTTTTCCCCCAGAAAAGAAACAGCTGCAGAATATTTAAACTAGTCTCATTCAAAAGCTAATTACAGTGGAAATAAAGACAATCTGGATCTCAAATTAAAGGCATTTAGGCAAATCTCTACAGGACGAATAAGATTCATCTTAATCTGAAGAATATCTTTAAACTCCTACATTTTGCTCACAAGCAGTATTTTGTCAAAAGTTTATATCACTGAGAGCATATACTGCATAATTAAACAGGAATTAAGATCTTTTCAGCAATTAGTCACAATGATTTTCTTTTCCTAGCGCTCACCAATAATTGTATATAAGTCAATTTGTACTTTTATAGTATCTCCATACAATTTACTATAGGAAACTTTATTGCCAAGGTCAGCTATAAAATATTTTTTTTTTACAAATATCTGGGAGAAGAACAGAAAGGATACAAACACATGACAGTAAAGTTCTGATAGAAATAGATGACATAAAGAAGGGGAATATAAGGGGGCACAGTAAAATGAGCAAAGACCAGGCTGCAATGATGAGCTGCAATAAGACCATGAACCTTTCTGAAATCCAAAGGGCAATTTTGACTCGGGTTGAGCCGTAGAAAGTAAGTCATGAAAATGATGGAAGAGGAAGCTGATATGACTGCTCCCTGGAGTGAGAAACTAGTCAGCTATCCTGAAATGTAGAAGGAAGAGATTTAGGATGACTATAAAAGAAAGACCTGCAGTAGTCAAGAGAAAGTGTGATTAATGCATGGATAACATTTTGAGCAAAGGTTTAGGAATTTGTTATGAACGAATTCTGTCAACAGTGTTCTGAAACTGATCAATAGCAGACAAGCAGGGTTTGTAGAGGAGACACAATTCCTTTTGTTAGAGCAGATGATTTGTTTGTTGGATACTCAGACGCAAAAGGAAAGGAACATGCAATGTCAAAAATGAAGCCAAGTTTTTGTACTGCACAAAGAAAGTAAAGATCATACATAAAGACCATGCAAGCACAAGCACAAAAGGTATATCTTAGATGACAGAACACCTGAAACAGTAGCTGCAGAACTATTAACAGGGAGCCAAGAGGAGAGAAATCCCAGCATCACGTCACCTGGAATGCTGATGTGCCCTATAAATGCAAACTGCGCTGGGATTTAAGCACCTCTGAGCACCTCAGATCTCTTCCAGCGTAAACATTTTACAGGCTTATGCTTCTCTGCCAGGTTAATTAAGGTTGCAATTGGAATGTCCCACATAAGGAAAGGAAAGATATCAATATCTCCACCACAATAAAAACAGAATCTACCAAAAAGCAAGCAGGAATCACAGCAACAGTAGAAATAATGACAGGGAGGGGGAGCAGTGCAAGCTGCCAAACCTAATGAACACTTCCTGTGGCAATGCTGCACGCAGCTTGATGAGACACAGTACTCTGAATGTAAATCATAATTCTCATTCCTCCTCAATGCTCTCTTCCTTTGCTGTTTAAGTATCTTTTCATTGTCTTCTGGCACAGAACCCCCACATCTAGCTAACTTACTAGATTTTTCTCATCCTGCACAATGAATATGGGGGGCAAGGTAAAAGCAAGCTGATTAATGGGTACTGAGGTATCAAACCTGAAATCACCAGTGGAGCACAACACAGAGAGTTGAAATCAAGAGTTTAAAAGAATGAAAACAGAATCCTAGACAACTACAGCACTATTCACTGTACAATGCATGTACTAACCTGATACCTTTCCCTTATAAAAGAGCAGATTACTAACACAAAGGAGATGAAGAATATTTAAAATACCTGTAATTCAGTGCAGTACTTGAAATCATGCCACAGGGGAAATTATTTGTTCAACAGCAGAGAATAGGGATTAATAGAAGAAAAATAAGATGGTTAAGGAATTAGCTGCAAGGGAGATAGTTACAGTAATATAGAAGAAAATGGAAAAAATTACTAGTGGATTTTCTCATGATGGATTTCAGGCTCATCTAAAAGTTTCATTAATGATCTGCTGAGTTACGCTTATAAAATCTGCATATGACATAAAGTCAGTAACATTTTCAGTAAAGGATCAGGATTTCACACCTGTAAATTGATGACTATTATTTAATGTCTAGAATTAAAAAAAAAAAAAGATTGAAATGAACTAAATGAGCTAATATAAAGTACATAGTAATATATTCCAGGATTAACAGATGAAATTTCTGCTTTAAACTGGATATTCATTAGCTGGAAACAACCAAGGATGAGAAAAGCTTGTACATGTTAAGTGACTACAAGATGACTGCAAATCCAAAATAAAATACTGTTATGAAAAGAACAAAGGCAGCGTGTGGGCACATCAGTGAGGCACATCCTTCAGCAGGTAATGCAGCACTGGGCACACAGCTGGCAGGTCTCATCTCAAAACCATTTTACATTCCTAGACATCCATGGGCAAGAAAGACACTATCAGACTTCAACTGATCGCTAACCCAGTATCAGTAAAAACAATTCTGATTGGTAGCACATTCCCATTTACTTCGCTCTTTCATCAGTTGTTGAATTTAAGTTCATTAAGATGATTTTAGCATGCAGGTGAGTGTAGGCAGTGCATTAGGAAATACAAGACAAATGAAGAAAAGGTCAAGAGGCAGAACCAGCTCCAGCTGACTGCTCAGAGGGGTTCAAAAGAGGGAGAGAAGGCATGCTCAGTTATTGTGCAGACGTGCAGTGTGTAACATCTCATGCAGGAATCCTTTTTGCCTTAGCAAATTATTTTCTTCTTGTACATATTTGCAATCCAAACTGTGGGTTTTGAAAGACAGTTTGGCACTGCTGTGATGGGCTGGCTGCTGCCCAGAACACCCTTTACAGGCTATAAAATCTGATTGGGGCAGGCTGACACGGGTGAAGGAAAGCAATTATTGAATTGACCATTCCTTTTTGATGGATTTTTGTTGAAGGAGAGTTGGACTTGACACACCGCAGGAAGTTGGCTAAAGAAACTTAATCTGAAAAAATACACTCATGTATGTGGGAATATATTTGTTTCTTCTGTGATTAACATGTTCTTAGTCTACCAATAAACTTTGTTCTAGGATAAAGCAACTAAAACGAGGGATTTTAATCCAGGAATTTCAAGTTCTCTGACTCCTATTAGAGATAAATAACAGCATAGCAAAAACAGACGTGGATTTTGGGAAGAGGTGGATTAAGTCTAGATTTGGCTAGAAAAATTGTCTTTGGGTTAAAGCATGAAAGTGAGAAGTACTAAGGCAAGCTTTTATTTGTACCTCCAACTCCGTGACAAATGACTTCCATGACCTTGAGTAAATCTCTTAAGCTCCCTGTGTAATGGTATGATCATCTATAAAAAAGGGATACTAAGAGTTACCTGCCTCACAAGAAGGTACAGGTTTAAATCAGTTAATCTGGGAGGTGACGTGTGTGAACACATTCCTTAAAGAGAAGGCACATTATCATCACTTAAACTAAGCATTAAACAAAAAGGCTAAATAATTAGAAGATTATAACAGAGTAAGGTTCTTGACCTGAGAAAATTTGTAAAAAGTCAAAAATAAATATATAAGATGATAAAGCTTATCATTATAAACAGAAGTATATGACAAAGACAAGGAAAACAGCTCATATGAACACTCACAAGTTATGAAAGACAAACAACCAAGACTTGATCTTTCAGATCTGTACTTGAAAAACCGTTTAGGATAAAAAATAGGTGTCATGCAGTTTTGTGTATACAAAAATGTCTTCCATTTCCAACGGCTGTTGCAATAACAGTGTGCAAGGCTAAGTAGGAAACAAACTAGTATGAAGTCATTCTGAGTATACATTTCCATTCAACTGATTTCAAGTCAAGAGAAACAGAGCTAGATTATTTTCTGATAATTCTTGAGTTGGAGCATATCTTCATGAAAAAATGGACCACTTGGGCCAAGGCAATGAGCCTGTCTCATTTACAGTCCATTTTTCTCTATAATTCACTAACTGAAGTTCTGGTTTGAATAAACTCTGCTATTTCAAACTGAACCCAGGGAAATGAAATAGTTGTTAGATGTGCTAGTCCACAACCTGCAGCAACAACAAAGCTTTGCACAAATACCTGCACAGGCAGAGCATCTTTGCAATGCCTATGCAAAGCACACGCTCACTGCTGAACATTAAGCCCATTGAATTTCAGGTGTGTTTAGGTTCAATAGAATATAGAGCTACATAATTTGGAAATACCTAAAATTACAAAGAAGTTCTCTCATATAGTTACAGCTGTAACAAAAAGCTGCTATAGGTTTACGGCTAAGAACATAATACTTTCTTGATGCATTCCTTAGGTATATTATTAATTATGCAGCAACAAATTTCTGCTTGTTTTGAATGTGGAAAAAGATAAGACCTTTGAAAGTTGGAAAGTTCACGTTTTTAATGGAAAGATTTTTTTGTGTTTCTTACGTATAAAATCAATAATAATAAAGAAATAAATAACAATCAGCCATAGACTATCTGCATGAGCAATTTATAGCAGAGTGGGGAAAAAGACATTTGCAACAGACAGCAGACATTCTGATTTACTGAATCCAATGTGGTTGCATGACAGCACATATACTGTGTACAGAAAAGTGAAAGGGATTGATTTAGAAAGGTTGCTACACAGCAAAAAAGCACACGTTCACTGAGAGAGCAACTGTCAAAAGACAGCACAATTAGAAATGAAGACAAGCATTACAAGAGACATTCGTTTAGTCAAAGGTTAGATTACTGTGCACACAAATAGAAGATGCAGTTGTGAATTCACTCAACTGTAAGTTTTATATTAGCAAGAAAGATTCAAGGGTATGAAGTAGACACAGAGAGGGTAGGACTAGAAGAGGAGTTAGGACAGATGTGATCCTTTCAACCCATTCTAAAATATTACCTTGGATCCCTTTTGAATGTACAAAACAGAAGGGTCTAGGAAATTGGGTAAATAGACTGTTTATTCACATAACAAATATGTAAAAACTGGGGGTATTGCAAACATAAAGATGCCCAAGAAAAAGAAACAAAGCAAAACATAACACATGGAACTACACAGGGAGAAAGCAGGGAGAACAAAATGAAATTCACAGGACAAAGTATGGCAATATTCTTTAGAAGAAAATGTCTCATTCACATCTATTTCATAATGACATTGAGCTACCTTGCTGTGACGGCTTTTCAGAGAGACTGTTGCTATGTCCAGTCTCTCTGCAATATTTTCTGTGCCAAAATAACCCTGAGGTTATTTTACCAGGGTGGAATAGCTGCCCAGTGGCTCTCAAACCCACCCACAAATACAGCTGAAACTGAGCAGAGTACTCATTTACTCTGACAGCATCTGCAACAACGTTATTCCAGGTATGATACATTCCCCTCCACTGAACTGGCTTCAGGCAGGGAGGCCCAGCAGACACACAGGTGCACACCCCAGGACAGTACACATATAGGACTGAGGCAGCTTTGAGCTGCAGAAACTCACAAAGCAAAAACCAAAGAGGCATTTTTATTCTCCTCACATGGGTCTGTGAGACTGTGCTTAGAATGGCCCTGCATCATGATGTCACCTCTAAACTGTAGGGAAGACAGACAAAGAAAAGGCAAAATGACTAAAGAACTGAAAGGAGTAAGAGCAGAGGAATGGTTATAATAACTCAGGATCAATGTCTAAGCCATTAACAAGATCTTTTCTTTTATATACATGCATATGAAGAAAAGCTTTTCAAATGGATCAGTTACTGAAGAAACAAAAGATGTTCTCCTCTGTGATGGCAAGATCCATTTGAGTTTAGTCCAGCAGCTGTTCGATCTGCCTGTTATTGAAATGAAACATGGTATGTTCTTTTTATTTCTACTATCTGGTTTCACCTGAGATTTTTAGCATAAAAGAGGCATTTGTGGTAGAATAATTACCCCAGACTTTAGTAAACTGAGCTAACTAACTTTTTTTTGGCAAGTATGTGTTTTCCCTTGTCTGAAATACAGCAGAGTCTCTTGAAATCATTTAAATGCTAAGTAACTACCTGCAGAACTACCTATTAGCAGAGTAATATGTTAGGTGCCTCTGCAAAGGAAGGCTGAGAAAATAATCAGTACATTGTGTTACCTGGAAGTAGAATGGCTTCTTTGAGACCTTTTGGCATTTTGCTTCCCCCATCCTTACAAGCATGTCTCAGACCTGGCAACGGAGTGTAGGCTGGAGAAAAATTCACTCTCAGAATATGATATATATATTTATGTATCAAGTAGCATTTGGGATTATTTTAATGTAAGATAAAAAATGAAGATCAATGTTCCTATTTGCCAGTCTCCTATTTTTACCACTCACCACTGAGTAACTTGTAAGGACAGAAGCCACAAGGGGAACCCTGGCCCCACACTGGTCTCTGGATTGCCTTGTCCCTGTCTGTTCCTGTGGGACACATTCTCAGCAACACACACGCTGCCACTTTTTAGCCATTTCTCTATAATGCTTCTGGTGGCTTTTCACAGTCTACTATGATCCTCTTTCTGAGGTTGTTGCAGAAGACAAGGATATGCAGGTTCCATATTTTTTGTCAGGAATCTTCCTTGACTGTGCAGTGCAGTGGAAGCATATATGAAAAAACTCCACCTGCTGTTGAGGTCTGAGCTATTTCCCAGCAGTCTTCGGCAGCAACATGATGCAGCACAGGGCAAGGAGGAGACCATTTTTGGCCTGTATTTCCAGCTCTTGATTTTGGAAAGAAATACCCATAATAAACAAGGAGACTGAGAAAACCTATTTTCAGCTCTATAGAATAGTTGAATATTTAATTAGCAAAACACCTCTCCTCAATTTCATGTATTAGACTTCAGAGATATCAAAAAGATAATGTCTCACAATCATCCTAATGCATCCCTCTTTCTGCTCGGATTTTCTGATATTGAGTCTCTTTGCTTACAGCAAAAAGAAAAACTGAAACAAGAATCTTTCTAAAACTCACCAAAATCCTGAAAAATTATAAGATCTGGAGCAGAAGTAGTTGTGTAGCTGTTTATGCAGTTCTGGCTGGTACTTCCTTATATTCCTAAAAGTTTCTTTTGACACAAGACATAAATATTAAATGCGAAGTTTAAAAATATCACTCCCATCATTTAATACTATATAATTAAAGGGGATGTAATGAAGAGCGTGCTTGTATTATAATGACAGCCTGGCATTTTTTACTATGAGTAAACACTTAAGCATTAATAGATTAGAGGGAAAAGCTTCACAACTGTAAGCCAAATTCATGCCCACAGCAATGCTGTTAAGATCATCAGAATTAAAAGAGCAATGAGCTCGGCCTCATTGTTTGCACTTTAAGCCCAGGTCTGTAATACCATTACCTGTGCTAAATAGAGTCTGTCGTGTAGTGCCATGGTAGCAGCACACAGGAGTCTCTCTTTTTGGCACATCATCATCACAATTATTGTTCACAGTAAAAGATTACTACATTCTGCACAAGGCTTTTCCATTGAAATGTTCCACGGGATATGCTTGAAAGCAAGTGTTATCAATGACACTGAGAATTTCCAGCATTTCAATGGATGAAAATAACAAGTCCCAAGAGTCTGGCACAAGAGTATGCTTCATCAATTTGACAAACAATGTAATATCCATTTGGACAGTAGAACTTCCACTTTCAGGCCCACTGCTCACAGAATCTGAAGTCTGTCCAGATTTAGAAAGAAAGTATTAAGAGCAGAAGATAAAAGATTCATGGTTTGGAAAGACAATCTTCTTATGATGTAACAGGTGACATGACAACATCCAACCAGCTCGAAAAAGTGGTTTTTTAGTAGTTTAAGAAGGGGAGATTTACCTTGCCCAGGAGTATACATTGTTATGACTGAAAGAAATTAAGAATGGTTCATTTGGATTTTCTACAGTTCCTTTTTTCACATTCCATTTCAGAAACAGTTTTATATCCCAAAATTTAAAATCCCAACACAGAACGTATCAGGGTTTTCTTTCCCTCATATCTCAGCTAATGCCCCTGCTCAATAATGACAGGATCACATGCTCTAAGGAAAGTGTGTCATACAAGGGTTCCCACAATGCTTTTTAGTTGCCACGGATTTTTTTTCGATAAAGTGTAAAACTGAAAAAAAAGACAAATAGAGAATTCACTCTTTTCTATAAGAACTGCAATATCTAGCCAAAAAGAAAGCCAGGTGAATCACCAAAAAAAAAAAAAGCTTCATTTTAAAGCAAATTTGCTAAGAAAAGTAAAAAAGAAAGTGAGAGGAGGTTTATTTTCAACTTCTATGCAATACAGAAAGAGAACCGAAATGATTTTGATGTCTTTTGGTTTTTAAATCTTGTCTCTTTTTTTCCCAGAAAAAAAAGGATTAAAAATGTCATCCATATTTTGTTCATTCTTTATGAGAAGATTCAATAAATAATTAAAAGACAGGAAATTTTACTGTAGCAGCTTTTGTAAGTCATCTTTTGTAAATTGTCTTCAAGGTGATTTGTAAATCATCTTCAAGGTGTAATTTTCTTCTATTTGCTACATGAATTTGAAAATATACTGAACAGTCTGGGTTTGACAGTAAAGGAGATGGAGACCCCTACTCCCTTCTAGAACAAGCACAGCACAATAATTTTTGTTGCCAACTTTTCCAGTTTTTATAATCTCTTCATCATTTGGGTAGAGCAGATGAGTGAAAAGGCTAAGCAGAAATAGATGCCACTAGAACAAAAGTCAGCAGGGAAAGGCTGGCTGAGTTTTCAGAAGATGAAGATACTTTTAGTTTTTTAGAATTAGAAAAGATGCACCTTGTGTTTGAACTTAATTTAAATAAGAGACAAAATGCCTCAAACCTTGCAAGACCTTTCATTTAGCCCCTCACTGCATTTGCACAAAGGTGTTGAGCATGGATTGTCAGACCTTAATGTCATTAGCGTAATAAGGCTTTAGTGCACAAAAAGAAACCAGGCTCTGCCTGCCTGCTCGCTGACTTTTAAAAACGTGCTTCTACATTTACGTAACCAGAGCAGTGCACTCATTTTCTTTTTCTTGCTTAATTTTTGTAGGCTCTTCTTGGATTGTGCTCACTGCAGACAAGGACGGCTTTGTGCCATTAATATTCAAAGCCACACAAGAGATAATCATAAGGGATGGAACTGACAGTTCAGAAGTCTGTGGAGGTCACTCCTACAAAAAAAGCATCCCAATGCGACCACCAAGCAGAGTGACATAATTTCTGAACAAAGAACCCCAATGACCTTCTTTTCTCCTACGAAACAGAGATATTCTGTGGTCTCCTGAGAGAGTAGAAAGCTTTCTTCACTACTTTCCATGTATTGTAACTGTAAAATCTGTGGCATGGTTACACTATAGCTACATCCTCGGGTTGGCTGGACCCTCACCATTTCTTCGGAAGGATTTGACCTACAGTGAAGTTGGCCACAGCTGCTGTTATTAATGGCTGTTATGGACTGGAGCAGAGACATTATTGCCTACTTTGATTGAGGTCATGATGTTCTTGGAGGAACACTGTTATGCTAAAAATCATGCAGTAACAACAAATCTAGCTGGTGCAGGTGTACAGTCAACATAAAACCTGAAGAAAATACAACTAAAGAGCCTTTATATTCATTAAGGAAAACCAGGATAGGGAAGGGGGGAAAAAAAGAAAATTGCTTCAGGCTCTTTTCTGTTCCAGCTGGATCCCATGGAAACCTGCAACATTTTCAGAAATGCTTAATTTTTATATGAAAATGTTCAGTTACTAAAAAGGCTGCATCACTGTCTCCTGTAGTGTCTTACACAGCATGTAGATTTATACATGCACACGGAAGAGAAAGAAAAAATCTTGCAAGATAAATTAAGGATCAAAGAAGTTGAATGTAAATTTCATTTGGCTAAATGCAGGTGGCTACAGTGAAACTTTCATCTACACTCCTGTATGATCAGTAAAAAACAGAAAAGCACTTCTACAGCAAATTATTCATGCCCTAACAGAGATTTCTAAAACTGATGATGGTGAACTATCCCTATTAAATACATAAATAAGTGCCTGTTCCTTTCCACCAATTGCAAACGCAAGCAGGGGGACTGGTTTGAACACAAACATTTACATTTAGCCAGGTGAACCTCACCATCAGAGACAAGAGGTAATACAAACACAGGTGAGAATCAGGCAGGCAGATCCATGGAAACGAAACTATCGGGATTATGGTGACACAAATAGGCAAAAGGGAAGAACTGAATGAACTTCCTAACTTTTCCTCATTGAAATGCAAAGAGAAGGAAAACATAGAGTGAGCAGCCATGTGTGCAAGGGCATTTTGTACTGCGGAACCATGGAAAGGAGTGCCTGCTTCACCCTGTACAGCCAGGGAAACAGAAAAGGAAGGACACTTACTTAAGTTATTATTAGGAGTTATTTTTCATACCGTGCATTTTGGGTGTTGTTAATACTCCTGGGGAGTTTTTTTCCCTTCCTGGGAACCATGGCAAGCCCATTCATAGGGCACAGATACTAAAATCCAGTCACAATACTTCACCACGTACATATGAAGGCTGAATTGAGATGGTAGATCTACACTGTGAAGGACTTTAATGGGTTTGGAGGTTTGGCATTAGTACTGCTCCAGTGATGCAGCCAGGAATCTCATAAGGAACAGTTTCAAATCTTGAAATAAGTAAACAGTTTAATTTCATTGAATTAAATGTCTTCTTCATGCAAGTATCCTCCCAGGGACAAAGGAATCATCATTCTAAATCACCTACAAGCACAGGCATGCAATACAGTGGAGTATATTTGTACTACCTTGTTTGCAAAGTTCTCTTTAAGCAGCCTCAAGAAGCATTCCTGATTGTAAAAAAAAAAATCCCCAAACAACAAATAAATACAACTTTCTAAGTATTAAACACATCAGTTACTTTATAGTTACTGGGTTAATTGGATTTCCTGCTTCTTTGCATTAGAATTGTTTTCAAATGGGTATTTGTATCACTACCGCTTTAAAAATTTGATTTAAGTCACGCTTTCCTTCACTGAAATCAGCACAAATCACTGAAATCAAATAAGTAACACAGAGGTTCACAGTCATAGCATGGTGAGGGAAGACATGATCAGATTTCTAAATGACATAGCATTTCAAAGCAGCAGATGTTTCTGATCCTGCAAATACCCTTGAATAACATCCTTGTGTCTCACAAGTCTTGGGTATTTACAACGCTTATGTTATGGACAAGCAAAATAAAACTTAATTATAACTAACAAGAATGATGGGAGGATATATTTTAGAGGACTACTTAGGATCAAATAAAGGAAAAACTACAATGAAATTTTTCTCACAAATATCATCTTCTATGGGTGATAGTCCCATATTTTGGTCCACTTGAATTGAAGTTAATGAAACACACAAAATGTTACAGGGGAACTCTGAGAAGGTGAAAATCTGAACTAGCAGAGATCAGCAAGTATCCAGGCATTAAAGATGCCTCAAAAGTTGTAACTAGACATTTCTTTGTCATCCTGTCATATTACCCATTTTAGTTTTTCATGCATTACTCTTCTATAAAACAATCTGAGTGTTGAGGAGACCAGGAATTAAAGGAGATTCTTTGAACAGCTATCAAAGTTTGGTTTGGTTCTGTTTAGTGGAGCTAAAAAAGGACAAATAAACTTTCAGATGATGAAACAATTAGTTTCAGGGAATAACTGGCTGTAAAATTAAAAACCTTAGTTCTGTGATGCTTAATGAATTTCTGGTTTTGTTATATTTTGGTGACATTGTTTTCTCTGCTGTATGATTCAAAGGTTAAGTAGGAGCCAGTCTGCCTGAAGGTGCCATCATCACACAGCACAAATTGTCTGGTAATGAACAAGGACTCTGGTTTATCCTGTTGGACACTTAAAATTTTTTAGGAAGGCTAGGGAAAAAATACTATATATCAATTAAAAATGTATAATGTTAAAGAATAGAACTGCTCCTACATTTATGAATATGCTATTATGTACACATGCTTGAAAACAAGTGTGTAGTTATGTGTAAATCACATAACTATACTCAAAAATGGACAACAATTGAACAAAGAAGTATTTGTTTTCAGGTACCGATTTAGGAGAGCAGTGCAGTGCAGAGCTATCTTATCTAGTGTCTATCACAGGGCTGTAAAGTTAAAATTGAAAGCAATAAAAGCACAGGAAGAAGTGCTGAAGAGATTTATGCAAAGCAGAGGATAAATTTTCAGCTTTGGTTTGGATGGAGAACAGATGGAGAATCAGTGAAGGAGAGAGATAAAAGATGACTGTTCTATTAAGCACAAGCTGTACAGAAGATTTTTGCAAAAACAGTGATAAAGGCATGTGGAGAGAGAAAGAGTTTGTACTAAACAAGTTGAGCAGAGAGGAGGCTGTGAAAAGGAGAAAAGCATAGACTGAGAAGTATTCACCATCCTCCACAAATGCTATTTTATAGGGCCGAAATCAATCAGTTTAGGAAAGGGGAGTTGTTCAGATCGTCTAAATGTCATGAAGCGCCAACCCCCTTTTTAGCTCCTTCTTTCACCAGCAGAAAGGACAGTCACCAGAGAGAACAGTCACCAGAGAGGACAGTGTCCTCTGGAAGAATAAAGAGACTACTGGTGCTAAGCTCATGTCCAGAGTCACCCAGCAGGCAAGTCTGTATTCTGTAATTAAACCTGAGGAAAGCTAGGAAGACTAGGAGTCTAAATTAGAAGTGGAAGTGGAATGACCACACTCAGTATGCCACACCAGTGGCACTCAGAAGTCTAAATGGGGTACCAGCTCCTCCAAAACATTTCCCCTGTGGGGAATAAACAACATACCACAAAGTCTAAATTTCCATTTTAATTACTCGGCATCTTTATCCAGCACATTTACATGCATCCCAGTGTATTTTTAGGAGTTGCTATAGCTTTACTTAAAAGTAAAATCTGCTTCAAAGTAAAGTTAAAACTTACCTTACACTTTCCTTAAGTTACCTGCTAAGCATGCAGCAGTCTACTTTCTTTTCATGTTTGTTTTTTGTATTGGCCCATTTCTTGAGAAAATGCTAACAACAGAAGTTCTGTATTCTACATAGGCTTTTTCTTTTTTGATTTTGAAAATGGTTTCATGAGAACAATAATAAAAAAACATACAAATGAAATCCAGCAAAATCAAAGTAATCTGAAATTCTGCTGGCCAATTTATGATGCTGACTTTGCACAATGAAATACTATTTTGCTATTCTTTATAATAGCTAAAAAGTGAGAGATCACAAGCAGGAAGTGTATAAAGTAGGCCCTGCATTACCCTCAGCTGGTTCTTCCATTTTTCTCTCTATTATTCTAGTAAAGTATTTTCTATACTCATGTGAATTTCTTTAATATCTTTTCAATCACTGAAATCACATCAACAGTATCGTCAAGCCTAACTTCCTTTCCCCTGATTCCTATTTTCTTCTGTGTTTTCTTAGCTTGGACAATGAATTTATTTTTAGCTATTTTTATTTTCAGGTTTTCCTGCCTTAACAGAAACCCACAAGCATTGGACCATTTTCCCATCCAAAAGGTAGCTGGAAAGTCCATCTCTCTAACCCAAAACAGTGCCAATTATTCTGAAGTAACTCCTGTCCTGTCAGACATTTATCTAACTTGTTCTTAAAAAACCCAGTATACAGTACCTGGTTGCACTAACCCATCCTTTAGAGCTGAACTCATCTGACCTGACTCTTAAGCATGTGAAGTTAGGCAAGGTAAATCCCAGGAGTTATGAAATTTCACACATGCAAGCAGTACTTTATTCTCCACTGTCACATGCAACTGAAATTAACTTATGTGTTAGTGGTTTATATGTTAATAGTAATTTTATATGTTTATATCTATATATGTTTATTAGTCAATGTTGTGGCTTCATTTTTTCAAGAGACTGAGGATCTTGATGTTAAATACACACTCACTTTGCTGATGCTCAGTAGTTCTTGCTAGTGCTATTATCTAATGGACAAGCTGCCATTATCCCCCATCTAATGACATTGGGGTAGATCATATTTGAGTCTCCAAAGTGGCAAGGATCCACCCCTCTTGTGCAGGTACCAGCCAAGGCAGAACACAGCCAGGAGAGCATCCAAACACCACAGGGTGATGCCACAGACAAAACCAACCCAAAACTCCAGGCAAATGCAAACTTTAGTTCACTTCAGAGGCAACAGTCACTTCCTTCCAATTAAACATACTTAATAAATTCTAAAAACATAAAAAAAGGCAGTATAGAAAGACACAGTTCTCAAACATTATTTTTTTAAAATAGTACAAAATTCACAATAATGTACTAATTTCAGCAGTCAAAAAATAAACTTTTGCTGTGTAAGAAAACCTCTGATGACCTTATGGAAATTTAGCAGGAGGTGAAGTTTTCCAAAGCAATACTGGTGACAGGACTCCTCATTCTCCATCGGACCCCTCTTCATTCTGCAGTCACTGGATGGAAATACATGGACCCAAACATTTAAGGGGCTAAAAATACCTACCAAAACACTTAAAGTGGATCAGTTTCTCAATCCAACCCACGGCTCAGCTGCACAGTTGTGCATAGAAGGCACACCAAAAAATACTAACATGGCCCATTGCTACCATAGCTCATTCCTTTTATCTGTCAGTGAATTCTGTGTCTCTCTAAATATCAGTAAATTTTGTTTTAAGTGTAACACTTCAGAGCATTTTCAATATTGGTCATTGCATTTGTTACATTTCCTACCTTAGCATAACACCATTTAATTTGTATGATGCTAATTGATTGCCTTGTTATCTTTCCCTCAGAAACTTAGTTCACCTAAGTCAAATGAAGAGAAGTCAGAATGCTGGCTCTACTGCAAATTACAGTCAAAGTTTCCCTTGAACTTCAAGCAAGTCACAATTTCATTCAGCTTGTAAATATTCTTATGCTCGTGTAACTCGTACACAGCTGTCATCTACATTTCCATGTCTACCTTTCCTCATTAACATTTTATTTAGATATCAATGATATTGTTATCAGCACAAAATGTAGCTAAACTGATCTTCATTGATACACTTATCTCAAAACACTTGTACCTGTTAATAGCATAAAAGAAAACTGCATGACAACAGCATGCCAGAAATGCAGGATTAACCTAAGCAGCAGCAAAGATCAAAGAAGTACTTTTGCAGATTAGTTACATAAAAGAAAGATAGAAAATGTATCAGTAGGAGACAGAAGTATCTAGGACTGAATTGTTTACAGGCACAGGAAACGGTTCTCACAGCAATATTTACAAAGATAGGGAAAAGATATCTACATATGTGGCACAAGACGCCTACCAGAAAAATTAAGATTTGAACAACCTCTTTCACAAGATATTGTTAAATATCTTTAATTATGTGATTTGTGTATCAGCTTGGTTCAGGATTAACCATGGTTACAAGGATATTATTTAAAAGAAGATATTATTTGCTCTGAAGACGTATGCCTGGAAATGTCCTTGCAAAGATTATTCCAAAGGAACACTGCCATATCAAAAATCCTTATTTACAACATGGCTAGTTTACACAAAACAATTTTAAAATGGAAAGACTATTAACAGGCTATTTTATTTTCAATATACATTGTACTATTCTGGTTTTGCATGTTATTTATGGTATACAACAAACTCAGAAGTCAGGAGACTGACTTTTACTTTGCAGCACTCCCACAGCAGCACAAGTACATTAGGTTGACATACAGCTTTATTCCAGTGTCTTTATTCCAGATCTGGAAGGTCTGTTCTCCTTCCTCAAATCAGAGATTTTGACTATTCACAGTTTAGGTCCTTGTTTGAGGCAGCTGTCTCAAACACTTGAAAAATGTTCTGTCCATTAGGTCTCCCTTGAGTCTCCTTTTCTCTATGCAACACCACTCTTCAGTTTCTCTCACAGACATCCACCCTGGACCTCATTTCTCTGCCCTATGCCAGTGTCCAGTGTCTTCCCTGAACTGAAGCAGAGTGGGTAGAACTCAGCTGAAGGCCTGTTTCAGACACAGAAAAGCACTGGCACAGGTTTTTACACACAGAAGAAGTAGGCTGTCACAGCACGAACCACTGCAGAGGGTGATATAACATTCCGGTGAGTTTTGTACATTTCCCATGCCTTCTTTCCAGGGTAGGAAACAACCGTTTGAAAACTAATAAAAACAACATCCTGAGTCTCCTTTGTCTGTACCAACAACCAGCAAAGTGTTGGACCTGTGCAATACAACCTGCATGGGCAGCCTTCAGGAGAAGTGCAGCTGCTTTAGGAGAGGTGTGGTAGCTACAGCTGTAGAGAAAAGCAGCAATTCCCACTCACTTTGCCACTGTTTTAATCCCCAAAATTTGCACTAATCCTCTCCATTCCTCAAAGCCTGAAGCCACAAGGAAGCCCCTGCAAGACTTTGTGCTACAGAGCACAACATTCATTTTTGCCTGTGCTGCGGAAATACCGTGACCCCGGTCAGGCTGTACTCAGCCAAGCCGAGCAGACACAGTACAGGGATCCTGTTCACACACCCCCCAGCACTGTCTGACTTCTTCTGACACCATGATATTGACTCAGGACGAGGCAATTTTCTGCAAAATTGCTCATCTTACATTATTTTCATTACTAATCAGCTCCCAAAATGAAGAAGAAACACTTTTAATCTGATAATAAAAAACACATAAAACATCTGTATCTTTCTGCTACCGATCCTAGGCTTTACACATCATATTTTAGAGGTCTAAATTACATGGTAGTGCCTCATTAAGTTTTCTCATTAAGAAATACGATTATGAGATCAATTTGCTCATTCAGTATTGTCCGTAGCCTGGTTTAAATATATATATATTTTTAAATTATGCTTATGAAGCTAAAAGAAAGTATCTTCAAATTATTCTTTTTCCTTGTAACATCATGTTCTGTAAATGTGTACATGTTCAGTAAGAGCAAAGAAAAAATCTACAGAGTGCAAAAATAGTAACTCTACATATCTCTTCATCGCACCCATTCCACCTTCCTTCCCTGCCATTCCCTCCCCCTAGCAGGTATTCATAACTCTTCTGTCTCAGACTCTCCTATATTCTCATTAACGTTGTGTTTCAACTAATTTGAAAAGCAGACACCCAAATGATACAACAAATTAAGTTATGAGAAGGCAAATCTGCTCTCCATGCCGGGCCTGAGAACAGATTTGGGAGTCTGCTCAGTGTTTAAGGATAAGCCTGACTCAGTGCAATCACATGTTTTTTAAAGCCAAAATGTGTGCTTTAAATGAGCATGACCACAGGAAACAATTTCTGTAATTTCAGCTTTTTAAACACTTATCCTTGCATAATTTCATTAACCCACTTTCTACCTTATAGACATCTCCTGAGGGGTTTTGCATCATTGAAGTCACAGACACTTCATATGTATCAGCAGTGAACAGCTTGGAAAGTCTGGAAAAGAAAGAAAGAAAACAAGAGATGTTTATTTGCAGTACAGCTGCTGAGGAATAACCACTGTGCCTATGCACATTGTGGCTGTGACCAGCCACGGCTCGTGGCTGCTGGCCAAGCAGCCTCCAGCCATGTTCATGCTGTTCTACATGTCAAAATAACCAGGCTGTGGTTACACAAATAAGACACACGCTGTTGGGCATGGAAATAAACAACTGGTGTAATAATAACTACCTGCACACCATTCTGGCTCTCTGGGAGGTTGAGTCAATTCCGTTTCGATGAAAATATTATTTTACAGATTTTCAATTAACTCTGAGTTTCTGTGGTATTTTCACTTCATTTGTTGAACTCTATTAGCAGTGTACATATAACAGAAGTTACATGACAAAAATAAGTCTTTAAAAATACTTAATTTTATAATTACGTGCATGGGAAACAAAAAGAAACATTTACCTTGAAAATGTCTTTGAGGCATTCTTAAACTGTGGTCTCTCTGTGGTTTAAATGTTTATTTGTATCTATTAATATGGATGGTCAATTTAAGTTTTATATGAAAAAAAAGAGTGAAATCATTACTGTTTAACACAATTCTTTGTGAGACTGAAATTATAATCAGAAAACTGTTCCTTGTCTAATAAAGCCAGCTGGTGGCTCAGGGTCCCAGAGACCAAGGGACAATGCTGCTTGGCCAGACTCACTGCTGAGGAAAGTGGATATCATGAAACTAAGAGTAGATTTAACATTTGTATAACAGAACTTCTTGGGAAATTGGCTTGAGTGAGCTGTTCAGTTAAGACAGTGGTGGGGAGGAAGGAGGTGGGATTGTCTTTTGCCAAAAGGTTTCAAGGCCACGCTGGATGGGGCTCTGAGTAACCTGGTCTAGTGGAAGATGTCCCTGCCCGCTGCAGGGATTGGAACAAGATGATCTTTAAGGTCCCTTCCAACCCAAACCATTCTATGATTGCGTGATTACTACAGGAAAATGTTCAGATTTCTTTTTCCATTCTGTTTTGTCTAGTTTTGGACTGTTCTCTCTACAGCTGCACCCTGTCTGTTGGTAAGGACAGAGGATTAATAGAGAGGACAAATCAAAACCATGTTTGTTCATTTTCTGTTAAATTCTCATACACTTTGAGTGTATTCATGGAGCAACACAGAGAAGCTGGCCTTTAGGTCCCCTGCTTATATTTCTAAACTAAAAGCATAACCTTGGAAAACTATTCATTACCTCAAATCTTGGTATAATTTATTTATTTACTGCAAGTCACACCATCAAGTGACTGAAGCTGGCAGAAAGACTCTTTTTCATTTCAAAAATGTAATGGTTCAAATAAACCCTATTGTCCACCTCTGGTCATCCCAGCCTCTATACCCCGGGCACATCTGCTGGACAAGCTTCAAAAGGAACCTAGGAACTCATTTACTTCAGTTTGAATGGCAGGAATTTTTCTTCCATAAACCTGTGCCAGTACAAGCACATAAAAGAAGAGTTCTTACTCCTTGAAACCTTCTCCAACATACCAATCTGCCTTTCAGCATCTTGCAGGTGCCTTGTTAGATCTGAAACAGTCAAATTGTGTTGAGCTTTTCTGGATACAGTATCTGGAATTTTACCTTGTATTCCATAGATACCTAGGCATCTAAAATCCACTTATTGAGGTCAGGAATTTTTCAGAAATTTTTTCGGCAGTTTTTCAGAAATTGAGGCAAAATCTGCATCTAAAATGGTATGCCCCTGAAAATCACCAAGAGTTAATGTGCAGTTGCTCTGTTGGCAGTTTGTTCCAGTGGTCAGCCAGACTCACAGCTGTCTCACATATTTGAATCCATCCATGGCTCTTGTTAAACCTTCCTTCAGTAACTTAAAGAGCTTTTTAGTGCTTTTTTTTCCCTCTGTACAGGCACTCATGTGATATGGCCAAGTCACCACCTAGTGTTCTCCTTTTGCTAAGTTTGAGCTACTTACATATTTGACCTTGCAACTATTTTAAGCATTTTTTTCCCACACCTTTGGCAGCTCTTTTTACAGCACCTTTTCCAGTGTTTCAACATCCCATCAAGAGTGTGGGTTTCAAAAATGGTATGATGATCACACTGCTCTGCAGTGCTGAGGAGTGGCAAAGTGGCACAGTCATGCAATATAAATAACTTTTAAAAGGCCTCGGAGACTTATTAGGAGCTATGCTCGATGCAATAAGTTAGGATCAGGTAAGTTGTATTGGAGTAGTTCTGTACCGAATTTAGATGCTTTCCTCACCTCAATGTGACCACCTCACAGGATGGGATACACCACACTGGAGACCTGATGTCCTCCCACTGGAGGCATCTCTGCTCTTCTGTGCCACTTCCTCAAGCCTCTCCAAGAGCCACACGGGTGTGAGCAGGCTGGGGGATGCTGTGTGGTGGTATCACACAGTGGGTGACCCCTGGGGACGGTGGAAGTGACAAGAGCAGGACAATCACCTCCTTAGACTGGCTGGTGATGCTTTGCTTGATGATAACCACGCCCTGGGGTGCATCAGGCACAGCACTGACAGCTGGTCCAGGGAGGAGATGGTCCCTCTCTGCTCTGCACCGGTGTGGCCGCACCTCGAGTCCCGTGTGCAGTTTTGAGCGCCACAATATAAAAAAGACATCCAAAGGAGGGCCACAAGGATGGTGAAGGGTCTGGAAGGGAAGCCTTATGAAGAACAACTGAGGTCACTTAGTTTGACCAACCTGGAGGAGACCGAGGGGACACCTCATTGTGGTCTTCACCATCCTCATTAGGGGCAGCAGAGGGGCAGACACTGATCCCTCTGGCAGTCAGTGACAGGAGCCGAGGGAATGGCATGGAGTTGTGTCATGAGAGGTTCAGGTTGGGTATCAGGAAAAGGTTCTCCACCCAGAGGGTGGCCGGGCACTGAAACAGGGCAACGGTCACAGCACCAACCCTGAGTTGGAAGAAGCGTTCTCAGGCACACGGTGTGATTCTTGGGGTGTGCTGCGCACAGGAGTTGGGCTCGATGATTCTCGTGGGTGCCTCCCAGCTGGGGATATCCTATGATTTGTGAATCCCCGTCTCCTCTCACCGTCCGCTCAGCGCCCGCAGCCCCCGCGGGAACTGAGGGGAACCGGGGCGGGAGCGGCGCGAGGCGCCCGCCCCGTGCAGGCCCCGCCTGCTGGGCCATAGAGCGCCGGTGCCGCAGAGCGTCCGGGCGGGCCGGGCGGCGCTAGCGCCCCCCGCGGCCGGGCGGTGCTG
>VZRV01002112.1:1274724-1354650 GCA_013398115.1 Falcunculus frontatus
CCCGCGCAGGGAGCGGCGGCGCGGGCGGGCGGTTCGTGCGCGCTCCCCGGCCCGCTGCTGCCGTGGCCGCCCGGTGCCGGGGGGGCCCTGCAGCGGCTCCTCTGCCCCTGGGGCTGGGACAGGCACCGCATTTCGCCGAGCACCCGGCCTGTGGTGTGACTCCTGCCCGGGGAGCTGGGGCTGGGCCGAGCGCTGCAGGAGGCGGTGTGGGTTTGGGCACAGGGCACTGGAATCCATTGACCAGTGGGTCTCTTGCTCTTTTTGCTTTTCCAGGTCCACTGGCATAGTGCAAACGCCCCTTGTGACACAGGAACCTCTCCAGATGGCCCAGGAGGCTTTAGCATCTTGGTGTGTCTTATGAGGCACATTATCTCATATCTCCCTGCCATCAGTAAGTATTGCCCAGCAGCATGTGCGGTTCTGAGCACAGCGAACATCCAATGTTAATTTTCCTGGAAGTGGTGGCTGCTTAACAGGACTGGGGTTGGTTATAGAGGAGAGGACAGGTAGATGGTGGAGAAGTTGCATTGGAAGTATCTTGAGTGCTCTCCTGAGAGACAGGATTCAGTGTACTTAAACTTATCCCTGACAGACGTTTCCTTAATTGGCTCTTACAGATTATGAAATTCATGGAGTGCCTTCCTCTCCTCTCCAAGGTAACCTGCTTCCATGCTTAGCTATCACTTATACTCAGAATTTTTCCTTAATAGCTGACCTAAATCTTTGTTGAAATTAAGCTGATTATTATTATGCATTGTCCAGAGTATACCTGGAGAACAGTGGATGGATGTTCTGTCACTGGGCTGGTGGATGTTCTCAAGTTTCCACTCACAGTCTTCTCCAGACAGAGAACCTACTTCTTGTGTTTCTCTGATCCCTGAGCTTTGTTAAGCATTTCCATCATCCTTGAAATCAGAAGTAGGTGCAGTGGAGATACTCTTACCAATGAGGAAGTGGGGTAATTATCTCCCTTGTGTATGGCATCCCTCTTAAAATAATTAATTCCAGAATGAATTATTCTTACTTGGCAACATTCTCACATTACTGAAATACTCAGTTTGTGATTCACTGTAAGCCAGATCCTTTTTTGCTATACCTCTACCTAGGGAGTTATTCCTGGAAAGGTATCCATGTTGGTGGGTTTTTTCTTTACTGAGTATATTATTTTTGCACTTGTTATTAGGTTGAGAAGAAGTTACCTTGATCATAAAAACATAACTTTCTATACAATTTGAATCTTTGAAATCCACTCTTGCAGTCCTTTTCCTGCAAGTTTATTGTGGGTCATCCACAATATTTTGGGTCATCCTGCAATTATTTGTGGGTCATCCACAAATAATTAAAATACTGAGTGGTGCCAGGCCCTGCACGTTGTGATAAACTCTTCCAGTTTGACAGTTTTTACTTTCTAAAAATCTTTCTTCTTGTTCTTCACGTTTCTTGCTAAAACTACAACTCATTCTGTGCCATGGCTTTGCATCTGAGCCTAATTGTATGGAGATCTTAAATTAGTAAACCATCAATTGCTTTGAACTGGCTTTTGTGCACAGAGTAGGGATTGCTCACAGCTCAAAAACTAGAAATATGTGTAAAATCCTGGAATTTTCCAAAGTGTTGATGCCTTGTGTATGCCTTCTTTTAAATTCTTTTTCTTGTTCATTTCCTCAGAAAAATCTGCTTTCATGCTAACTTTCTTCAAAATTGAATTTGCTTTCTTAGAGAGCTTTCTGGGATAACCATCCAAATGCCTCATTCTCACACGCTTAATACAGGATCAGATTTGTAGATAATACACTAATGCTTGGTTATACTTGTAAGGGATTACTTTATCTGACCACAAATAATCCAGGAAATTGAGAGTGAGCAGCAGCAATATTTTGAGAATTGTTGATATTGAAGCAATTAGAAAATATTCTGAGAACAGCAACTTACTGATTAGAATGAAAGGACTGGTCTTTTGATGAAAATGCAGCAGAAATTTGATGGTAAGCCTATAGAAATAGCAAAGATTTTTTTCTCTTGAAATTGCCTTTCATGGTGGAAACATCACAAACAAAACAATTATTGGGCTGGGAATTAAGCATAGGTGAACATTACATGTATATTGACTTCACTGGAAGGAAAAGTCCAGCACTGGCAGGGTCATAAGCTAAATGATCATCCAGGTATTGTCCTCTATCCTCTGCAATAATACATTTTTCCTTCTCATTCTGTTCTGTGTAGATGTGTCACTTTAAAAGTGATGGAGCTGGGAAAGGCGAAGCTCCTGCGGACTGGCCTCAACGCCTTGCACCAGGCCATTCACCCCGTGCACGGGCTGGCCTGGACGGATGGCAAGCAGGTGATCCTGACTGCGCTGCACCTGCAGAACGGAGAGCCCAAATTCGGTGACTCGAGCGTGGTGGGTCAGTTTGAACACGTGCACGGGCTGTACTGGGGCCCGTGTCCCGCCGAGGCCCCGGCCCTGCTGGCGGTGCAGCACAAAAAGCACATCACCATTTGGCAGCTCTGCTTCAACGGTGCCGACAGGAACAAGCTCCTGGTTTCCCAGATCTGCGACATCAGCGAGCCGTACCCCGTGCTCCCCCAGGGCTGTGTGTGGCATCCCAGCAAGGAGGTCTTGGCTGTGCTGACCACCCGGGACGCCTCCGTCTTGCCCTCTGTCCACCTCAACAACTCTAGAATTAGCGCGGACATCAAGGGCAGCGGGCTCATCCACTGCGCCTGTTGGACCAAGGAAGGCGATCGCTTGGTCGTGGGGGTGGGCAGTGCCCTCCATTCTTACATTTGGGATGATGCTCAGAAAACACTGAGCGCTTGCTGTTTTTGCCCAATCTTCGATGTGGGAGGCTACATCTGTGCCGTGGAAGCTACGCAGAATTTGCAAGTCGCTGTTGCCACCGAGCTCCCTCTGGACAAGATCTGTGGCTTAAATGCTGGCGTTGCCTTTGAAGTTCCATCGAGCGTTGAAACCGAGTCTTTCCCCTCGCAGTCCAGCTTGTGTGGGGAGGAAGAGTATTCCTTGGACGGAGGGAAGAAGTCACTGGACTCTGAGAAGCCCTTATCTGTGGTTACATCTCCCGTGGATCTAACTCACATACTTTCTAGCAAGCAGGGAGTTGATTCCAGCCCTCTCCTTCACCTGAGGCCCAAGGACTACCTGACAGGAAGTGGCCAAGATTCCTCACACCTCATCTTGGTGACTTTTGAAAGAAAGGTTACCTCTACCAAAAAAGTGAGCATCCCAGGCATTCTGGTTCCTGATATAATGGCTTTTGACTCCAAAACTCAAACTGTCTCTGTTGCCTCCAATACTTGTAATGTTATTTTAGTCTATTCACTGACATCATCCAATTTACCCAATATTCAACAAATTCAGCTAGAGAAAAGTGAGAAGCCAAAGGGTTTGTGCTTCTTGACCAATAAATTGTTACTTATACTGGTTGGAAGACAAAAATTCACTGACCCTGCTTTTCTTCCCTCTTCAAGATCAGACAAATACATGATTCGGTTGATGATTAAGGAACTAATATTTGAAATGGGTCCTTCAATGTCTGTGTCAGCTGATGGCAGCTCCAGTTTGAACCTTTCCAGTGTTCCTCATGATCCCTCTAGAGATGTCCACCCTCTCAGCCGTGGGCTCCTGATACCAGATCGCTCTGCCCTCCAGTCGCCTACGAGCCGAAGGAAACTCATTGAAGAAATCAGGAGTCCTATTTCTGAACAAAACTTGGTGTTGAACATCAGCAACCTCAAAGACAAAAAGATTTCCATGAATTTTCCCCCTGCTGTCGAGACTCTGGATGCTGAGCCAGTTAATCGGAGTGTGGCACTGTCTAACGCTTCGAACAAGCCGACATCCCCAAAAAGGCAGCCGGAGGCAGCTTCCAAAATACCCAATTCTTACAAGAATAACCTGTTCAGTGAAAAGGAGGCGAATTACTTTTTGAAAAACGTGGAAAAATTGTCTGGTAACTTCAAAGAATTGCAGCACCATCTCTGTGAATTAACTGAGCTGCTAAAATCTGGGAAGAGAAATCTTCCGGTGTACCCATCTTCTCAGGAACCCTCTTTTATTAACATCACCTGCCAGGTAATTTTGGTCTTGGAAGCCTTAATGGTGAAACCTGTTTATGGCTGTATGTCCTTTGTTATGCTCAAGTAACAGTCAGTAGGATTAGATTTCCATCCCGTTCCTGCAGGTGGAACTATGGTTATAAATCCCATTACTCTGCAGGCTTCCAGTGTTTTTAAAGCAGTAGGATATCCAGGAATGTGCAGCTCCCTGTCCCCACCTCACACTGGGCCAAGCCCCTCAGCTCTTCCCTGGGGCTGCTGGGACTCCAGAGGACCCACATGTGGCAGCTCAGTTGCAGAATTAAAGCCCTTTATGGAGTTCTAGGAAGGGAATGCTTTTCCTAGGCAACTTCTTAATCTTTCTGTATAGAAATTTAGACAAGTGAAGATTTCCATGTGTGGGAATTGGTATCAATCTCCCGCTCTCCTGTGGGGAAAACTAAAATAATGGAGACTGTAACAAAAGCAAATTGCTTTGGCTTTGAAACAGAAATGTTGCTAATTAGCATTGAGAGCACCATCCAAGGAGGAAAGAGACCCTTAGGGACACAATAGATAATTCCATTAACATAGCTTAAAAATGGATTTAAAGTGAAATTTCATGTGAAAAACACTTTCTTTGGCTGAAAGATTTGTTCTTGCAAATATCATGCTAGAAAGGGTAAATTACCTGATTATCAAAACCTGGCACAGATCTACTAGCTGGCTTCTAGAATTCAAATTAATAAACCTTAGTCAATATTCAAAGTCATTTCAACTGTCATTTTTCTTTCAATTAGCTCTTACTTTTAAGCTTTATTATTGCAAAAAATTACCAACTTTTGTAGCATTGAACTCTTAAGTTCTAGATCATATTCCCTCACTCTCTTCACTGTTCCCCATTGTAAACATTTAATAATTGTAATAACAGATCTAGAAAATGCTTTGTTCTGCCCTTCTGGGCATATTCTTTGAAGATGCTTTTTGGATTTAATGCTTGGGGCAGTGATGGTCAGGGGTGGGACAAACAAGCTCTTCTGAGCCTGTTCCTCACCCCAGCGTCCATGAGCTGGAGTTCTCACCTCTGAAGTTGTGGATCAGGGATGGGTGGGGGAAGGTGGAGGTGAAAAACCTGCAGCTTTACAAACTCCCTGGGGAAATGTCCCTCACAGATGGAAGGATGAGGATGAGGATGGTGCTGTGGATGAAGCTCATGGTTTCTTCAGCAGCAGGGCATGATTTTTTCTCCTGTTGTTCTGACATGTGCTGGATGAGCACTGTTCCTTGCTGCTGTCACTCACTCATCAGCACTCTGAGAGCTGAGACTTTAAAGGATAAATCTTGCAAACGGGTCTGAATGTATGTAGCATTTGACTTTGTGTAAGTGATGCCACTGAAGACATCTGCGATCCTTTTTGATTAATGCTATTTTAACTCTACATCACAGTAGCTAACGACTGTTTCTCACATTTTCAGAAGCACCTTTCCAAAAGTGATGCAGATGAAAGTCGGGCCGTTCTTCTCTGTGGTGGTAAACTCCGCCTAAACGTCGTCCAGCAGCTTTTCAACCTCTCCCTTGTAGAAATGCAGCACGGTATGTTGAGATTATCCAAGAGTACAAACACTTCAAACACGTGGCCAGAGAAGCTGTGGCTGCCCCATCTGTGGAAGTGTCCCAAGGCCAGGCTGGATGGAGCTTGGGGCAGCCTGGTTTAGTGGAAGGTGTCCCTGCCCATGGCAGGGAGGTATGGAATGAGATAATCTCTAAGGTCCCTTCCAAACCATTCTGTGACTCTTTGTGACATTTCTAGTCATAGCAACATGCATATTCCATCCAGGGAAAAACCCAAGGAATAAATAATGAAAGATTAATAAAGTTTTGCCTTTTTTTTTCTTAGTAATGTAAAAGTTCTTCTCTGAATCTTCTTTTTCTGAGAAGAGTCTTTACATTATAAAAAAAAGAAGAGCAAACTTACATATTGATGCCCCTCCTATCAAGTAACTACTTATACAGGAAAGTTACTTTCAGCCAGTGTTTTACTTCTTGTCAGCTGTTCTAAAGAGAGAAATCTGAGTAACAAGGAGGGTAGGGTTTACTGGTGGTTTTGGGAGGACAGTGTTCTATAGTTCTATATTTGAATGTGTAGCTCCAGCATCTAGTCTGCTTTAGGAAATCCTGTAGCACAGAAGCAGCTCTGTACACTTCATCAGTGCATTTCATACCAGTTTTTGCTGTGAAGAAAACTGCCTCTCTTACTGCTGTGGTCTCCTCTGCTGTTACCAGTTCATGCCGTGCCCATCCTGTGTGTCTGTGTATGTCAATTCTGAGTGTCTCACTCTGGGCAAAGGCAGAAAACACACTTAGGGATATGATCTCTCACTACTACAGGTATTCCCTGTGCTATATTCCATCTACTTGCCCCCTGTATCTGCTCTCTGCCTGCTTGCAGATCACTGAGCTGCTGTTCTTGCCATTGTCCAAGTTTTATTTCTCCTAATGAGTTGGTGGAATATGTTTGTTTGAACTATACAGATGCAAAGTAGGAATGGTATTTTCACATCCTGAGTTGTATTGATTTTCAAGTCTGGTCCAAATTATGCAAAAAGATTAGAGGGTTGTGTGCTTTTAAGCTACAATCTTCTTGTGACCTTACTTGTGATGTAAAGTTACATAATGTAAATTTACAAGCAGCTGGAAATGCTTCTCTGAATTCCCTTCCCCGCCATGAGCTCTATTTTCTTTCTTCTTCAGCTTAATGGATAAAAATAGAAAAATTTTCTGGTTTATCTGTATTGGCAGAAGTCGGGGTTTCAGATTCAAATTGTAAAAAAAATGCTAATGATGAAGTCAAATAGCAAATGGACCAGAGATGTTGGGTTTGTACAATATTGTAAAGTATTTCTTCCTTGTACTTCTTGGAATTAAGTATAGTGAAATTATGTAATAAAAGCAGTTTCTAAGTTGTCTTTCTTACATTAATTTGTCATTTAATTTACTAAATTTATGCTTTTTATAGTATCTGCACAGCTTTAGCACTGTGAAATAGCTTATCAATACCTAATAAAAACCAAGTCTGGATGCTTGTGAATTCTGTTCAGAATTTCATTCGTCCTCCTCATTTGAAGTGTGCATTTATTATTGTCTCATTTCCTAGTGGCAAAATCCATCATAGTTGCCAAGCATTCTTTATTTTTGAGATTGTAAAACCTTATGTTTTCTGTACAACCAGTATACTTTTTTTTTTCCTAGAAAGCTGTAAATATCCAGAAGCATTTAATTCTAGAAGATTTTTTTTTTTTTACCTTAAACATACCCTATTTACACAAAAATTTATCAACAGCCATGTGCTTGTGTTCACAGGTTCCTCTTGGATCGTTCTCACAGCGGACAGCGAGGGCTTCATCCCGGTAACGTTCACATCCACACAGGAGATCCTCATCAGAGATGCCAGTGCAAAAGGCTACAGTGCCTGCTCCTCCAAAACTTTGGACATCATCAGTTCCACACAGGGGTGTAGATCCACTTCTTCTGAAAGCCTGGATATCACCAGTTCCCTGGAAGTCCTGAGGGACTGCTCCTCCAAGACCTTGGACAGCAGCAGCCCTTCAGAACAGCCCAGCAATTAAAACGTAGTTTTTGACAGTGGTTTTGCAGTGCCTGTCTTATGATGGGAGGCTTCTATGTTTACTGTATGAGACTGCAAATTATCAACAACAGTCTCAAATCTCTGTACGATTTCTATAATTTTTTGTTGCATTGTAAATTATTTATTTGATCCTTGGAAACATTAACTTTTTTTTTATACTGAGCAGTGTTTTTTAACTATGCCTCTTGCAGTACAGAGGAGGTTGAAAATATTCTCAGAAGTTTCTGAGCTCAAGTTTCCCGCTTGGTCTTTAATACGTTGGTGGTTTTAGATAATAGTAAACTTGGATAATAAAGAAATCCTTGAGAACGCTGCATTGTCCTCTGTCTCCTCTCTTCTGCTAAAGCCTGAACTGGTATTATTTAGGAGCAGTGCCTGCCAGAAGTGTACCTGGGTTTGCACTGGTGTAAGCACCAGTGTAAGGTCATGGAGTTGGGGACAAAGTAGGATTGTGTGGAATTTCCATATTGTGTGGAAACAAGATCCTTTCCTCCTCCTGTACCTGCCCGCCTCTCTGCATCCATCTCTGTGGATTTGGGGAAGTAGTTGTCACGTGTCTCATCTTTTGTGGTGAGAACGTCCAATTAAAGTCTGACAGCAGAAAATGTTCTCTGGGCTTTTGTTGTGAGAGAGAGAGAAAATGCAAAGGGAAAATTTAGAAAAAGTTTATGTAAGCACAAGTTTATGTAACATGGATTGCAGCACTGAAGAAAAGACTAATCCAAGATTGCTCCCCATAAAATCACAGCATGATAACATTAAGCAGTTTATCATGCTTTCACAGTGGCACTTACTGTGTGAGAAGGCATCAAGCAACTAGATTATAGAATTGGAGCTGCTGTCTCAGGAGTAAGATAATCCCCCTTTTTTTTTTTCATTGCCTATTTGGAAATCTAGCCACTGTCAAAAGAAATCTGTCCACAAAAATACTGTATTAAAGATACAACAGTAGCAAAAGCTGCAGAGAGCACGCAGCGTTGGGTGGCAAAACTACAAGTTACAGCTTTTGATGAACTGGGGAAGAGGAAAACAGGTGAAATAATTTTGCAATTGTGGGCTCAATCCTTTACATAACAATCATCTCTTCTCAGTAATGGTCACTGTTTAATCAGAAGGTGGACCGTGAGTACACCTGTCCTTACCAGAAAGTCTCTGAATCCAGAGCCTCAGCACTGGGTGTGGGTTCAAAGCAGGCTGGATGCTGGGGATGGTCCATGTTTCTTCACAGTTGTCTGACAGTCCTTCTTCATGCCTGTTCCTGGTTCCAACATCCCACTAACCCATGGGAGGAAAGGGTTAGGGCTGAGCGCTCTTGGCTCTGCAGAACATCTTGACCTTGAATTTCTCATGCCTCAAATGCTGCTTTTGTAATTTTGTTACACAGCCAAACAGTGTATAAAAATTAGCTGCTTATTTTGGAGTTGTTACTATTTGTATTAGATTGACAAAAGACAGTGTCTCCCACCAGAAGTGTGCTTGCTCTCAGGTTACACCAAACAGATCTGTGGAGTTCTTCCAGCTGCCCAGGTGAGCACCAAGGACTTAGCTATGCACAGGACATTGCTGTGTGGGGTAACTGGAGCAGACACAGCAGGTGCAAGACACCTGCTAAAAGCTCTTAATAGTTTGGTCAGCAGATTACACTGGTTCTTCACTGTGTGCTCTGTGCATGTGGACAAATACTGCATTTAAAATACAACCCTAGGAAGAATGAAATGTTTATGTTATGAGACTTGCTTATTTCATGAAATCACGGAATCATGTGTCAACCAACACCCCCAAGTATTTCCTGTCAGGGCTGCTTGATTTCTAATCAAAAGGCCATTTCTAAACTTACAGGATGATCTGCACCAAAGCTGAATGTTAAAAGAAGGCCCAAATTGTTGAAAAAGTACCAGGCCTAATCCAAGAATCCTTAAAAGAAGACTGCAGGGTTTTAAGGAACTTTCTTCTCTTAAGTCTTTTCTTTCATGCCTACAAGTCCCTTTGGGAATTCTGGAGTTGCCCATTCTCTCTGCTTGGCCAGCTCAGCCCAGCTGAGACTTTGCCAGGAGTCTGGGGTGGCTGCAGTTTTGCTTCATCCCACTGACGTCAGCAGGTTCTTCTGTGCACTGACACTCACAAACCAACACAGCCAGCAGCTGTGGGAGTTGCTGAACCTGCTGGATGTCGAAATGTGCAGATTCTATTCCATGACTTTGAAGGTGACCAAAGAGCGAGTTTATTTCGGAAACACGAGGGAAGCCTTCATGGGCTGCAGCCAGTTTGAACAGAAACTTCTCAGCCAATGTAAACCTGTTACATCATCATGGTGACAAGCCCTAGGCAGGCAAAAATATCCTCTGGGTAAAACAGATGAAATTCCATGATGGTTCCATGTACATCAGCAAAAACAGGCTGGCAGGGGATGGGTGCTAGGGCTCCAAAGTGGAGCTTTGTCAGTGAAGCTGAGCAAACCACCATCAGTTCCATGAGACCTGAGCAATCCTTCCTCACCATCTACAGCCGAGCACAGCAAAAGTGAGGATATGCAGCTGAAGGGTGTAGCTGAAATTCATAGTCTCATCTAAGATCATTTGGGATAAGAAATAGATCAGGAAATAAGGCTTAGTTCTGCTTCCACACTTTCAGAGCAAGCACACACGTTTCCCCATCAGCCAGCAGCGCTGCTGCTCTCCAGCTGGGGTTAAAGGCTGCTGCTGTCTAATGTCTCTAAAGTGGTACTGAGGACCCAAGTCCTCTGAAAAGTGCCACAGCTTAAAAGTGCTCTCTCTTTGTTCAGCTCTGTCGTGCTCGTTTGTGTCTTCAGAGACTAAATTCTCAGGTGCAACACAGCAAAAAGTTTCCTTCTGTGCCTCGGGGACAGATGGATGCTGCTGCTTCATCTTTTGAATGAAGCTTCTCAGTGAGTTAGCATCTGGTTTATGCAGCAGGTTTGGTGTTTTGTGAAGTGAGAGCCACCTGATTTCACACTTTAAGCCTAGAGCATATACACATTCTTGTAACCATAATACTCAGCACTCTTGCTGTGTATCTGAACTGTGGAATTGCAGAGAGTTAAGGTAAAAAAAAATTACAGTGAAATTGCATGAAAACAAAATCCCCTCCTGCACCCACCAGTTGTAGGAATCCAGCTCACCTCCCTATCAATCAGTCTAGAAGTTTTCCTAAGGAAAAGGCTATTGTAACACTTTGAGACTGTTTTTACATAAAACTATGATATTAAATTTATATTAGGTATATGACTGACCGCTAAACTGCTGTAGTCTATTGGATGGGACTTGGAGCTAATTTGCCCTCTCTTCCTCAGTCTTAGAGTTGGACAACAGATACCAGGTCGGAAAGGACATGAGTTTCCCCGGTGGAAACTCCTCCTCTCAAGAAGCTTGATTTAATTCTGTATTTTCTGTCTGCAGCCCAGAAAGGCAAGCAGAGAAGGAAGTGAACAAGTGATACTTGGAAACAAACTCTGAATCCCAAAGCAGTTTGCTTTAAAATATGGTCCACTTCAACTACTTTGCTTGGAATGTTGAAGGTGAATAAAGATGAGAGGATGCAGAAAGGATTGAATCAAGTAGCAATTCTTTTAATTTGCAGGAGTGACTTAAGGAATTAGTACTCAGCTCTTCAGAGCCCTTCCTGGAAACCTAGTGACCTGACAGAAGGTCTCAGCCTTCAGGGACTCCCCAGGGACAGATGTCCGAGGTAGTGTCCACCTGTTAACATGGGGGACTCGGCCCAAGGGATCAAATCCAGCTAAGCCAAGGCTGGTCAGCGAGCTCAGGGGCAAGCAGGGGACAGCGAGGCAGGAGGGGAACACGGAGGCACAGCTGGTGGCCAGCAGCACCCCCACATCAGTGCCTGGTGGGAACAGCAGCTCGGATACCCGATCACCAGCAGGAACTTTCAGGGAGGTGGGGTAACCTTGGAAGGTTTCAGCGATATTGTTAGGCGGGAAAGGGGATCAAAGAGGGAAGAAAAGACTGGGTTGATGGTTAGACTTGATGATATTAAAGGCTTTTTCAAACTGTAGTGATTCCATGATTTTATGACTGGTGACCAGCTCAGCTACTGACTGCCAGAACCAGCCCAGTGGGGAAGATTCGGGCTGCCCTCACTATACTCAGCAAGGACAAGGAATTTGCCTTACAAAGCACTACTCAGTAATACTTAACTCTGTTATTCTTCTCTTTTCTTCCCCTATCTGTTGGAATTGCCTGTGTGCAGCTGGGGAAGTGCTGTCCATTAGGCACCCAGCTGGTTTAATCCAATCTCCCGTATTCTCATTACTGTATTTGGATATTACCTGAAGGAGAACCCCTGGGGACTGAACGTGGGCCCTGTTACTGCCAATCAGCAGGAAGGCAAGAGGTTTACATTAGATTAGCATTTAATCTGAATGGTTGTCAACATAAGAATTTGCTTCTTTCAGTCACGTGTTCTGAACATGTACAAGGCATAGACATCATTTAAAACTGACAAGGAAACATACAAATCTCATTCATTTTACTGCACCAACACTGAGCCCTAAGAAAAGAAAGTTACAAAAATAATCTTATCCTGCACTTAATCCTCCATTCTGACTGACAAAAATACATCCTTTTTGTCAACAAAATTACAACTCTGAAATAAAATAATGAGATTTTCAAAATATAAAAATAGTCTGCTTCATTTAATCTACAGAAGCTTTCTCTTTTCTTTTGGCAGTTCCCATTGCTGGTACCGTATGCAAAGTGAGGACGGAGTACATTTCAGTGAGATAAAGATCACACTGTCTCTCTGGAGAAGAAAAAAACAGTTTATAATCAACCAAGTTTACCTCCCAAGAGTCTGAATTCAGATTGGGTGTTATGCAGTTTTAGAGGCAACTATACAACTGATCTAGAAATAATATCTTAGGCCACATTCAAATGACTCCACTCAACCCCAGCCAGCAGTTTCTGCAGCCCTTTTATCGCTGGGCTAAGTATTCAGTTCATATAAACTGACACAGACCCACTGCCTTGTAGCTACAGATTTACAGCAGCTGAAAACATAACCCATTAAAAAACACTAACAGCCTTCACTGGGGCTTCTGGTTATTTTTAAACATGACTGTTCAGGAATACACGAATATTACAGAATAAATTGAATGTCCCAAACTGTTCTTTGTGATGTTTTGGAGCTATGTGATATTGCTACATAACTTACCTACTTCAAAATGCAGTAAATCTGCTATTTCAAATTCCATCAGACTCAAAATTGTAAACAGGTTTATGGTTTTTATTATTGTAAACACATATGCCCCAGGCATACGTATTTTGGTTTGTCCAAAAACTGAAACAAGAAAAAAGCCAAAAAACCCCAGCCTTAGATGGCAACTCAACAGAAATCTTAAACGCAGTTAACTCTTACCCACACACACTCAAAATATATCCTTAGAAGCTCCCTCATGATTAAGCTTTTTGCCAAATTAGGACAGTTCATAAGGCCTTTGACTTCAAACTTGCCTGACAAGGTTTCAGTATCAAAGTTATTGAGACACTCCATGGTTGCATTGATTTTACTTCACAGTGTCCTTCAGCAAAAGCTTTCTCAGTTTCCAGTCCCAGCACTGTGAGCCACTTCCCAGATGGCCCTGAGCAAATTGCAGGTGGCCACTTCCACTTTCTCCAGGTGCTCCCAAACAGCAGCAAGTCCATCCTCCAAAGGCACTTCTGGTGCAGCAAAAAGGCACCTCTCAAAGAGACACACAGTGAAGGCAGTGGGATGAAATTCCTGTCTTGTCTTGCATTTTGCTAATTTCTTCAAGGTGAACAAACCTCTTGGAATCCCTCACTCTTCCTTCCAGATTTAGATATGTCTTCAAAACCCAGTCATTTTAGCTTAAGCTTGGAGTCAGTTTCTGAAGATCTCTGTACCTGCACTGACTACAGAAGCCAGGAATGAACGGGTCTGAACTTCAGTGCTCCAGAAGGTGCCTGAGGTTAGGTGTGTCTTTCATCTTAAAAGTGTGCTCAACAGTGTAAATCTATAGTAGAAATGAGGTTCCAGTTGATGTATCTAAAGCATGATACCATCCCTAACTGAAAAAAACCACCATTTAAAAGGCAGGTGTACCCTCATTATTACAAAATAGGTGCAAGCTGAGAATAATACCCATGCCATGGTGTTTCCTGAGGTAGAGAGCCTACACCATGTGAGAAACAGGTATCGTGTTTACTTAAAGGCCAAAATTTAAAGAAATTTAAATTACATAATTTTTGGAAGGGACTACTGATTTTGCATATCCTCAGGGGAGATGTTGATTTTGATAATGTTCTCATTCTCTGACAGAGATCAGTTTACAGGCTTCAGAAGCAAGAAACATGGGTAATGGGGAATGTAGGGTTCTATTTCTTATAGAATCTATAAACTTAAATCACCTCGAAATCTCTTTCCAAAAAAATGAAAAAAATCCCAAAAACATTGAAACATGCCCACCTCAGTGATTTGCTTCATTTCAAAACAAAATAAATCCTAACTTCATATAGTATACTTCAGGTTCCCAAGTGCTTTCCAAACACAATGGTGTGCAATTTATAGGTAGAGACTGTGCTCAAAATCCACCCCAGACTCCAAGGGTGAAGTATATTGTAAGTTAATATTTGGGTGGTGCATCATGAATTGGACTCAATGACCCTTGTGAGTCTTTTCCAATTCAGATCATTCAAAAATTCTCTGGTCACATTTACACATTTTTCCTTTGACCTACAAATGCATAAAATCTCCCATGCAACAAGAGCAGAGCTTCCTATTAATCATTGAAAAACAAACAAAAACCCCCAAGCCTTCAATAGCTTGCATTTCTGAACTTGTGTAATGTCTTTTTCAGCACAGTGTGTGGAGTTAGGTGTATATTTGCATAATGGTGTCCTCTCTTGATTTCGTTACTGACTATGTCAGACTCATCCTTTGTCCTTTTTGGTAAAATGTGACCAGAAAAATGACCTGGAAAACTCTGACAGAGTCTTTTGATGGGATGTGAGTCTGTATTTGGAAAGTTCAGAGCTTTCAGACAGAAGTGTCCTTTTTGTGGCTGTCCAAGTTCTCTGTGCTTTGATGGCTCCTCCTGTTAAAAGCAGAACAAATGATACATGAACACACTTCTGGCTTTCACTGCTGACTAATCAAGCTGAGTTTGGCAATCTCAAACAGCTGAGAACATCCTGCAAGGTGTGGTTGTTCTGGACAGAGACTGAAGCTCCTGAACAGAGGGACTGGTCCCATTTTAGACTGTCTACCCTGTCCCCTCCAGTCTGCAGAGAGGCCTGTGTCACATCTGCCTACCCCATGCACATATCTTGGATATCTTAGGGCATGAATCGGCCCCAGACACCCATGCTTAGGTCTTGGAATTGACCCCTTAGCATGGAAATCAATTTCCAATTCCAGTAAATTGGGATAATAAAATCAAGACAGAGTAACAACCTATTTTTTTGGTATTTTATCCATCAGTCTGCTAGGACTGTCCTTATGTATGTCCTCGAGAGTTGACAGAAGTGGATGAATTTGAGCTAGACAAGATTTTCCTTGGAGAAGGAGAAAAAGGGAGGAAGGGAGAGTGGTAGGGTAAAAAGGGAAAGAATAGTTCAAGGCTGATCTCTTTTTTTCTCCCACAATCCTTTCTGCCTACGCCTCTAAATGGTTTGGATGCTTCTTGTATTCCATAAACACCAAGAATGCAGTCAACAATACCATTTTCTTCTATATAAAAGTAAATTGTAACTACTCACATTTTCCTCACAAATTCAATCTATGTAGAATATTCCTTGTTTCTGGCCTGAAACAATGTACCACAATAGTGCTTTGTGAGCCACTCCAGAGAAAAAGTAAAATAGAGCAGCTGAAATTTCTGATAAATGGTCCTCTAAGCAGGTTGTACTGCACTACAAAAAAAGAGATACTGGAACATGTCATGGCACCATTCCGGTAATAATTTGACTATGAGCACATTGTTTTATTTTGTTGTAAGGAATATCTATATTCTTATTATAAAATAATAATTTTCCCAGTAGGATTAGGAGCTGGTGTGGTGGTGTTGCTGCTGTTTTACTGCCAGTCCAAACCTACCTTAACTCCTCAAGGGCAAGTTTCGTTTCTTTCCGACTTTCTTCAGTGATGGGGTAGAAAAGGAGTATAAATAAACCTAAAAGGATGAGGATGGCAGGGACTGCTCCAATGAGGAGTTTCAGCGTGAGGATCACATCATCTGGCTGTCTGCATATCCCTGGCTTGTATCCAGTAAACCTAAACAAATGGAAACCACAAAAAAGTGGTGCGTGTATGTCCAAAGCTAAAAGGTTGTTGTTCACTTGAAGGCTTCCTTCTCTCCCCCAACACTCTTCAAGACTTTTCTCCCATTTTCCCTACATCTCTTCTTTCCTTCTCCCCACTACATTTCAAATTGTGTTTTTTAAACCTCATTTTTGTGCTCAACTTCAGATAACTGCATTACCTCTGTATTATCTTGTTATTATATACAACATTAAAGTTAATTATTGCTGTTGAAATTGGTCAAATTACTTGCTTACTTTTAAAGAAAGGATTGTGGAATCCCATATAAGGAAATAAACTGGTGCCCAGCAAGTTCCACCTGAACATGAGGCAGAACTTCTTTCCTGTGCAGTGACCAAGCACTGAACAGATTGTCCAGAGAGGGTGTGGAGTCTCCCTCACTGGAGATATTCCAGAACCATCTGGACACAATCCTGTGCCCTGTGCTCTGGGATGACCCTGCTTGAGCAAGGAAAGTTGGAACCAGATGAGCCACTGTGGTCCCTTCCAGCCCTACCCATTCTGTGATTCTGTGGTTCTGTGAAATTAATCTGTTATATGTTTCCTATTAATATTCAGGAAAGTATTCAAGCTCTGCTTTAAAAGCATGCAAGTAATTTGACCAATTTCAACAGCAATAATTAACTTTAATTTAAACACACACTTAAGCACTCATCTCAAGATAGACAAATTTACTCAAGTGCTCAGAGTTAGGTACACACTTACACTTCATTGATTCAGGGCTTCCATGCAGTCCCACAACTGCTGATATACTCAAATTCCTACTCTGAATTTGTGGAATGAGTTTTTCCTCTGAACACCCACCTAATGAAAGCTACAGCACATTTGGCATCACTCTGTCTCCTGTGTTCTCCCACAAACATCTGTCTTGGCAAATTGCTGGGACCCAACTGGAATGCAATTGAAAAGGGGCTAATTGGGGAACAGCAGATTGTTTGAGGGTTTTAGCAATAAGCAGCTAAAATTCCTAAGCCCAAAATGTTCAGCCAAGCATTGCCTGTTATTTAGCAATTTCAGCTCAAGGCCCCAAAGCAAAACATTCTGGTTACCAAAACCTAATCTGGAGCCAAGGGCTAGATTTCCCTTCTAAGTGTTTATTGTCTGCTGCAGCAGGGACAGGAACAGGCCCTTTCTGCCAGGTCTCGCACAAAGGCAGGGCAGGGGATGCCTGGCCACTTTCTTGATCTGTCAGGTCAGGTCAGAATAGACAAGACAAAGTGGAAAGAGACCACAAACCATCTCTCAAAGTGACAAGGTCTAGGTGACAGGCAGAGCTGTGAGAAAGGCTGTTTGTGACTCTGATCAGTATCCAGTTCCCTAAACCCAGGCAAGAAGTGGTGATCTTTTTATGCTGAACGGGCCACTGGCATCCCTGAAAGCACTCAAATCCATGTAAAGACTTAAAAGCTCATAGAGATGGTCCAGTCCAGGTGCAACAGGGAATGCACAAAGCAGCTGTATCACCTGTGGGGGAACTTCCTCTGCTGCACTCTCATGTTTAGTTCTTTATTCATATAAGCCACTAAAATTTACATGAGTAAATGAAAAGAGGAAAATCTTAAGGGAAGTCAGGTTTTTCTGAACAGAAACATGTCAGGGCAGGTAACTTAATGCTCTGTTGTCTGGCCTAGATGGCAACAATCCTGTCTTTAGTGGTCAGCCATCTGGAGCTGCTGGCACTTTCAAGCTCAGGGCATGAAGGCAATTAACTCCATCAAATAAAAGCGTTGTAACCTCAGAATGCTTTCAGAGTAGATCCACTAAGTGGAAACACAGTGTTACTTACTCCAGTCCTGCTGCAGAAATTCCTAAGCCAATTCCTGCTGACATCTTGGTAAAAAAAACGTAAGAAGAATAGAAAATGGTTTCATGTCCTTTTCCGTGGGGATTCTGCAGGCGAAAGTTATCAACAACATCAGGCAGCATTGACCTAGAAGTGAGCAAGATGAAAGAAAAACTCAAGCCAAAATTTCTTTTCAAAGTCCAAACTTAATGAAATAGAGAACAGTCCTCCCCCATTTTTAAGCCAATTGATGTAGTCGTGCACATGAAAGAATCCAGTTCAAAAGGTTCTACTGCTGGAAAGGAGGGCAAAAATTGTGTAAGAAAAGCATGGCCACATATTACAATGTAGAAAACCACTGAAAAGCCATCAAACATTAAAGAGGTGACAGAATTTCCTAGTCTGCCTGTCATTCCAATCAGAAGTTGTGATACTAAAAAAAGAACAATAAAACAACCCCACGTTTCTTAATATTTCAAGGGACTCTGAATCTCTGAATAGCTGCACTCTGAAATAACTCTTTTGACAAGGTAACAACATTTTCAGAAACCAATGAAACCTATTCTCTACTACAAAGAGACTGAATTTGGTAATGGGGAATTAGAATGGAAGCGGCTCAAATGTCAGTTGTGAATTGACATTTTATTTACAATATATGTAATCATTTACTGCTGGAAAAAAAGGGCTTCTCAGCATCTGTGTAGAAAAGCTTATGTAGTCTGACAACTTATTTCAAACTATGTATTCCATGATCTCTTGGAGTTTTCAGGGCATTCTACAAACAAGTTATGAAAAACAGTGCCCTCAGCAATGGTCTTGCTTTCTGTTTAATGTGACCTCAATAATAATTATTTGATCTGAAGGGGGAATGTCCTGCCATGCTCATCCTTGAGTAGTTTTTCCCCACTTATTTTCAGTCCTCAAGTGCAAAGGACCTTAATTCTTGGTTTCTTTTAATCATAACCTTGTGTTATTTGATCTGTAACAGAGGGCTGCTCAAGCAGGGGTACACAGAATCATGGAATGGTTTGGGTTGGAAGGGACTTTAAAGATCATCTTATTCCAACCCCCTATCATGGGCAGGGACACCTTCCTCTAGACCAGGTTGCTGTGAGCCCCATCAAACCTGACCTTGAACACTTCCAGGGATGGGGCATCCACAGCTTCTCTGGGCAATCTGTGCCAGCACCTCACCACCCTCACAGTAAAGAAATTCTTTCTAAAACCTAGTCTAAATCTACCATCTTTCAGTTTAAAGCCATTACTCCCTGCTCTATAACTACATGCCTTTGTAAATGTAAGGTTAGACATAGTTTGCCTTGTGTGTCTTCTGCTGCATTCTTAATTGCTCAGCATTAATTGATTTGCCTAATTTCATAATTCCTGAAGCAATGTTATCACATGTTCTATAGCTACTTAAATTATTGATTAATTTACATACTCGTATGTACAAAGAGCAGCTACAGTTACAGTAGATGTAATCTGTTAGCAACAGGGCGGCCAAGGTCACATCATTGCAAATAGCATCCACTGTAAAACCAAAAAAAGATTCTTGGAAGATGTGACTCTTGCCATAGTCTGCCTCTTTCAGAGGCAAATTCCATGCAGTGGTACATACATGTAATACAGGAATACATTCATTCCCCACCTCAAATGTAAAAGTCTCCTACCATGGCAACAGAAGAGATGCTGCAATGCTCAGACCAGAGATGAAGGCCACGAAGTAAGCCAGGATCAGGTTTGGAATGGTCACTAGCATGACTGCAAAAGGAATCATCCACTGAAGAAGAAAAGCATTTTATCCAAGTTACAGCATGCACTGCTCAACGCTATACAGATTGTTCCCTCCAAAATACAAAACTATGTTACAGAACAGTTCACACACAGCAATGTCTCATACTTCAGTATTTTGGTGAAACAGCATTTCCTAAGAGCCCTGAGCCAATCTGTACTTAACTATCCAGAATAATTGGAGAAAAGAAGAACAAGTGGTACTAGTGTTGTCTCTGTTAGCACTGTTAGGGCTACAACTGAACTAGTAAATTAAGCAGACCCAAGAGCCTATTTACCAGTCTTGAAGCCAACACACAGACCCTGGCCACAGTCATACTCCTAAACATCCATGGTCTCCAGAAGACCTATGGCCATATAAAAACTTCTTGTAAAGAGCCCTAAAGTGGTTGATTCCCAAACTCTGCTCAGGTAGAATAATAGAATGGTTTGGTTTGGATGGAACCTTTAAAGATCATCTCGTTCCAGCCCCGCTGCCATGGGCAAGGACACCTTCCACTAGACCAGCTTGCTCCAAGCCCCATCCAAATGCTCAAGCCCCAGTCTTGAACACTTTCAGGGATGGGGCACCCACAGCTTTCTCTGGGCAACCTGTGCCAGGGCCTCACCACCCCCACAGTAAAACATTTCTTCCCAGTATCGAATCGAAATCTACCCTCTGTCAGGTTAAAGACATTCCCCTTTATCCTATCACTCCATGCCCCTGTAGGAAGTCCCTCTCCAGCTCTCTTGTAGCCCCTTCAGGCACTGGAAGGGGCTCTAAGGTCTCCTCAGAGCCTCTCTTCTCCAGGCTGAACAACCCTAGCTCTCTCACCCTGTCTTCATAGGAGAGGTGCTCCAACCCTCTGATCATTTTTGTGGTCCTCCTTTGGACTCACTCCAGCAGGTCCATGTCCTTCTGAGGTTGTGGGTCCCAGAGCTGGGTGCAGCATGGCAGGAGGGTGCTCACGAGAGTGGAGCAGAGGGACAGAATCACCTTCCTCAGCTGCTGCCCACACCACTTTTGAAGCGTTTGGTTTTGTAGGCTGCAAGTGCACATTGCTGGGTCATCTTGAGCATCTTGTCAACCAACACTCCTGTTTCTTTCCCCTTAGGGCTGCTCTCAATCCATTCTCCACCCATCTTGTATTTGTGCTTGGGATTGCCCCGATCCAGGTGCAGGACCTTGTGTTTGGCCTTGCTGAGCCTCATGAGGTTCCCGCAGTCCCACCTCTGAAGCCTGTCCAGGTCCCTCAGGATGGCATCCCTTCCCTCCAGCGTGTCACCTGCACCACACAGCTCAGTGTCACCAGCAAAGCTGCTGAGGATGCCTCAGTCCCACTGTCCATGTCACTGACAAAGATGTTAAACAGCGCTGGTCCCAGTGCAGACCCCTGGGGATGGCACTCCTCACTGGTCTCCACTTGGACACTGAACCATTGACCACAACTCTTTGGGTGCCACCATCCAGCCAATTCCTTATGCACTGAGTGGTCCATCCACCAAATCCATGCTTCTCCAGCTTACAGACAAGGATGCCATGCAGCACAGTATCAAATGCTTTGCACAAGTCCAGGTAGATCCTGTCAGTTGCTCTTCCCTTATCCATGAACACTGATAATTCTTGGGAGATTGCTAATCAGCTTGGGCAAAGATTTTTCTGCCAGTTGAGTAACAGAAATGACCAAATGTCAGTTTCTGTTCTAGGCCAGTGGAACTATTTAATTTACTATTAGAGACAATGCCTTAAAACATCCTCACACTGCATTTCAAGTGGAGTGGCAGGGCTTCAGTGGTCATTTTAAACTGTAAATACACCATTTCACGGATCACCTTCAGTCTTGAATGAGGAAGAATTTGTTTTCATTTCCAGTGACTGCTTTAAAGCCATATATATACTCAGCAATAACTAAACCCAAAAGTCAGGGTGTTTTACTCCACTCTACACAGCCGGATCCACTCATGACATTGCATGACAAGTCACAGAGGTTACCCTCAAAACAAAATTAATTTGGGATGCTCGGGATTTGTTTTCTGGCAGTAATCATAGTCACTAGATTTCTTCAACTTCAACTTGAAGCAATGGGCTTACAGGACTGAAAATCCACTATTTTAAATGCTGATTGAATGCCTACTGCCCAGCTGTCCTATACCCATCACATGCTCCATCTCCCACGCCTGTGAACCACAGGCACAGCAGCACATGTAGAATCCAGAACTAGGGGCTTATCTACAGGGCTTTTTAATGATGGGGGATTAGTTTAACATTAAGTGTTTCAATCCTCTATACGTGCAGCTTGGGAGCTGAGGGTATGAGAAGAGCTTTCACAGAGAGTGATTCCCCTAAGCACTGCTATTTACAGTTCCGTATGATAAGTGGTTCTGGGAGTCCTGGAGCCTAATCCATTATGTTTATGTTTTAAATGCATTTCCCATCTAAAGCATTTGCTCCCAAGCTAAGGAGGCAGAAAATAACCTTTCCTGACTCCAAGTTCCCAGCGCAGGCAGATAATCCTTGCATTAGCCCAGTGTTGTGGCAAAATCGTTATTTCACCACAAGAGAGCACTCCAGCAATGCGAGATTTTATGTTGTCTATAAGCAATTTTATGACTGCCTTATGCTCCACATGGGGCACCCACTCAGAAACCAAAGCACTTAAACAAAATTCTAGATCGATAATAATAATCATTGTAACTGTAATTTCCTAGAGAAAGAGAAGCAGGGCCAGCAGGACTGATGTTACAATGCCCTAAAGTCTCGCTCGCACAGTGGCAGCGCAGTCATGGGGGCAGTGCTCCCACTGCAATAAACAGCTAATGCAGCCCCTTCTTTCTTACTTGTAAAGCAAATACTCTGTTATTGGCATCTGCTCCCTCGTCACAGGGCTGCTGCCCTCTGAGTTATAAACAATATCCTACAGTTATCCCGTGCCTTCCATCCATTCCCTGGCAGTGCTGTGGAAGGTGACCCTGCTGGGATGCTGAAGGTGGCACTGGTCTGTGCAGCAGCACATTATGAAGGGCAAATCAGGAAAAGATGCAGGGAGGATGTGAGTGGAAAAAGGATGGGAGAGTGGAAACAGGGCTGCAGAGCCAGGATTCATCCAAAGGCATCTCTCCATGCTGCACAGTGCTCGTAGATGGCAAATAAACAATTGCATATCTGTGAGGAGGTGTTTTTATTTTTACTAAATCCTCCAAAACCCACAGCCAAAAGGTGTTATTGCCTAGGATGGAAGTTGGAGTTGTGGGAGAGAGCTGCCTTCTGCTTTTAGACACCTTGCCAAAACTATGAACCCGGAAGATGCCACATTTCTTAAAATTTCTCATGACAACTTCACCTCCAGTCACCAGCTGAGACTTACTGAGTGTAAGTTCAATGTTTGCCCCATGAGGGCAGAGCAGACACCTAAATGAACACAGCACGTGGAAGCTGAAGGAAATAGAAGAGAATGATTTCTAGCCTGTGCACCAACCTGGTCATGGGAAGAATGCTCTTAAGAATCCTGCTTGGGAGCAGGATAATTCCTGATAATGCCAGAAAGTCTAGGCTTTAAACTTCTAGGAACTTTAGACACTTAATCAGTAGTTAGACTTGTCTGTCACATCTTGTGGAGGAACGGGTAAAAAGGGAGAAATATCAGTAGAAGAAAGCCAAGATTCTTGTTGCTTATCTACCAACTTCTAACCTCTTTCAGGGCTCTCTTCGACATAGAATCACCTTAGCAGGAAAAACTAGTCTGGAGCACTGTGTCTATTTTCTTCAGGAAACTGAAATTCCAATCACATGTTCACCCTGAAAACTGAGTGAGGTTTTAGAGAAAAAAAAATTGTTTTCTCCTCTGTCTCCTTCCCTTCCAGTAGACCATTCCCCAATGACAAACTTAGGAGCTTTAAATGATGTGCTTTTATTTCATAGTGGAAGAGTGCAGATTAGTTGTACAGATCACACAAGGTGGTAGTATAGGAAGCTCCTGGGATGCATTGTCAGACACAAAATCCATCACTGAGAACACATTGAATCCCCTGAGAAATGTCTCCAAGGTGAAACAGAGAGGTGGCTTTTTTTCAATCCATCCCCCACTTAGACCATAACAGTCAAGCAACTCAACTGTAAAATTAAGTTAAACCATGTTTACAGAGGTGCTGACAGGCTTTCCAGTCATGTAAAACTAAATTTATAGAGCCAAGTTGGTTGAAGAAAGCATTTTTTGTAGCCAAGTAGACAGAGGAGGAGATTTCCTATGGAGGAAATCTGCATTCCCAGGTCTAGTCAATGGGCCAATACTGCTTTTGGCAATTCTCTTTGCTCAAGTGGTAAAAAGAAATAAGGATGGGGCTTGAATTCCAGATGCCTGCATAACAATTCAGCATATTTGGAACTTGGGTTTTAAAGTTACTTCTGATTCTCTGGAAGTCATTCCGACACAGCTTTTAATTCCAAAAATTACAATTGTTCAACTCTATTCAACAACTGTCACCAGACCTAAATTTTTCAGCTTTGTTCAGATTTTGACATATAGCTTTGGGCTGGATTTTTCAAGTCCCTGTGCTTTGTTGTGAACAAGGCAATTTTTCTTTCCTCTTTCATAAGTAATTGAAGGTAAACAGGGGGAAAATGGGGAGGAATAAGCCTATACAATAACTCACTGAGGATGATGACAGAAAATTGCTGCTGTCTGCACTAAGTAAGGGACTTAAAATAATCCATCAGTGACAAGGGCAGGCTCAGTGAGCTGGCTTTGCAGAGCTGTGTCACAGTTAAACCGGGCTTCTTTTCTCAGGTAGGTCACCTTTTTCTTTACTTCACTAATAACTGTCCCTCCCCTATTCAGAGGGATGTGGGTGCTCCTAGAGGAGGAGGTGTAACAGAGTTTTGTTTCTTTGCGGGGGACTGAATTACCAATGCAGACACCTCAGCACCAAATAAAAAGGGCAAAATAAGCCTTGTACAACAGATAACTTGTCAACATGAGGCAGCTCAGATCTGAATTTATAAAACTTCACTAAGGCTCACTTCTGAGAGCGGTCAAATTAAGAGAGCTTGTGCAGATTCTTAAATAAACTGGGACCTCCCTCCGGCATCAATCCACTTCTCAAAAGTTTCCCTTGGAAACTTGGAATATGTCTGAAATTTGGTATAATGATTTAAAACAAACTCTGGAACTGAGAAAATTTCTCATAGATTGTGCTTATAAGCACTTGAAAGAGCTCCTGAAGTGGCTCCAGTTGTCAAATAAAATGAGCACAAGCAGAATTTTTTTTCTCAGAGGATTTGCTTACCGAAATCCCACATGCTGCACACTTCTTGCCAAATCTTTGCAGAAACTTCTGCCAGAAGGGAACGCTCACAACTGCTGATACCTGCAAGGGACAAAAAACCATATCTGTACTGTGCTTCTGCCACTGTCTTCTTCAGCTGTAGAGTTCACAGACACCCTTTTGTCTCGTACATAAAGGTCTGAAAGGAAGGTGAACGTGAAGATTACTGTTTCTCCTCATCCTTTGAGTGACTTTTTAAAATTCATTGTTAAGCTATCAATTAGAGGGTTTCCCACAGTCACATATCAGAAGACACGGTCTTAAAATTTCCTTTTCTAATGCGAGCCACAGCAGTCAAAGCTGTGCTCAGTCATTAAAGTTCAAACACACTGCAAATAGTCACGCTTTGTGCTAATGCCTTTTGCCACATTGCCTGAACCTTATAAATGATGAGTGAATTTAGCTCTACTCCATGGTACAGGAAGAAAGCTGAAGTGCAAGATAAACTTATCCTAAGATATAGTTAGAGTACACATTCCATAGTATGTGTCCCTTCTCAGGAATGATCTGTAAGAGAAACAGTTGCTTGCAGTTGACGTTACTGTTTCAGATACTGAAATACTCCCCCATAGCAGCAACAACCATCAGCAACATAGTACCAATGCACTGAGGTACTGCCACGAATGGCTGCCTTACACTTTACCTTTATTTAAATGTCATCTAATTGTTACAGTTGTATTTCAGTCTTTGCTTACTTTAACTCTACTGTCTCTTGTCCCTGTTTTTGGTGACCATCACTTGCAGAGCCTTAAGATACCCAATACTCCTCTTTTGCTCTCCAACATCTTGGTTTTAATGGTTTTGGAAAAGATACATCTTATAACGTGGGAAAGGATAAGTATCACCCGAGCAAGTAGAATTCTACCTTTGCATGTCAAGAAAAAAGGTTCTGTACAAGGATCTTTTTATCATGCTGCCAATTGCTCTAGAGAGGAATCTTCATATTTCTGGATATTTTAAATATTTATCCTTGCAAGCTGCCTAGCTCAGAAGAGTCGTGTGTATGAATATGCAAATTAAAGCTGTTTAATTTTCAGCACATAAGATTGGGGAAAGGGAAAAAGCTGGTAGAATTCCAGACCTTCTTTCTAAAAGCAGCTTTTGCCCTTTATAGGAGCAGAAGGTTGCTTACAGGTAAAAACAACCAGGAATGAATTAAAAGTTCCAAACCACTGTATTTTGGGAAGTACAGTAGGGAACAACAACTTTATTTCAAACAGACAATGCAAAAAAGAGTGTAGCTTCCTAACAGCCCTGCTGAGACACAAAACTCTTCTTGTCTTCTTTATTTTGTGCCAAAGCCCAGTGAGAACCAGGTACCATTTGGGAGAGAAGTGCAACTCACCAAGATGGTCACCACCAAATACTGGAAGTGATTGCGGAGGCCGGCAGCGTGAGTGCAGAACAGGACAAAGTTGCCCTGCTCCAGCTGTTGAATTGAAGACATTTGATGACCACCAAAAGAGAAAGGAAAATTAAAAAACAAAGACAAAAATGACATCACACTCCATATTAGTTAAATATAGTTGGTGATTGATTTGTTAAATGTAGGATTTGGGAGTCTCATTCACCCCTTGTTTGCAACAATTTAAAGAAGCAGTAACTGTCTCATTATCACTGGAATAACATGTCCATAATGCTGGGGCAAGAAAGAGGTAAACCACACCTAATAGAGCATAGAATTGATCAAAACAGAAATGGCCCTATGAAAGGATTCTGTCTCAAGGCTTTATTCCCTATGTCCCAGTTGCCTTGTGTTGTCACAGCTGCAGGCTACTGCAAGAAACTGCCCTTTCTTTTCCATAGCAAGGCCATAAATCTTTCTCCAGAAGCTCTGACTCCAAAACAAGTAACTTTGCAGCTGCAATAACACTCCTGTCAACTTTCTGTGGTAAAGCAGCTGGTTTTGTATGCAGCCTCAGATACGGCGTGTAGCTTTGCGTCAGATATCTCCCTACATCTGAGTCCTCGTCATACGGGAGGACCTAACTGCAGTGTGTTATACGACAGGTGAAGCCACTGCCACCACCATGCTTCTGCAGAACTCAGGGATTCTGAACACCAGAATGTGATGGAGGACCAGCTCCAGCAATTCTGCAGAAGTGGAGTGACAGAGGAGGATTTAATAGTCATGCCACAGCAGCATGATCAATTCTTGCTCCTTTGTGTGCTTGTAGATTACAGGTGGCCAATCATCTGTAAACAGATTAGGATAACCAAAAAGTTGTATCCCATCTCCATTGCCACAAAAGCCTTCCCTAGTTTCTGTCCCTGATTATGCTGCCTTAATTTTAGACATAGGGTATCAGGCTCTGGAATTATGGCCAACGCATCTTTACCTGACCATTCCTTTTGCTGATCAGTAATCCATTCTCTAAATTCCACAAAATCAGTGTCCCTCCCTCAAATAACAGCAGCAGGGGTTGCTCATGCTGGCTGAGCTGGAGTAACACAGCTTCCAGCTTCTGCCTCCCCTCACACCTTCCCTTCAGTCTGCACAAATAGCAAAACAAAGAGATATGGACTGACAGAAGATCTTTTCCTCTCTGGGTGTTGTCAGCAAGTAGTTGGCTGCCAGCAACCAGATGTGCTCTATATCCCGGCTGACTGAGTGGATGCTGGAAGGATATGGGCAATAAGGGACCTCTTATCTTTCATCTTCTCCCTGTCCCTGCAGTTGGTCACAGTACCCACAGCTCCCAGACATGAGCAGAAATAACTTCTGCTATTGTTTCCTACCTTTGGGTATTCCAGAAAGGACTAGCAGATGCTGCACCCAAATCCAGGCCAACAAAAAATTTCAGTGCTTCTTTGGCAAACAAACTTTTACGCAGCCCTTCCAAGGAGCTCAATAATTCACCAGGACTGCTGGTGAGCACAGCACTGCTCTCCTACATGTCATACTCTTGGCTTCTGTCCTGGTATTCGTTTGATCAATGGCTCACATGACTAAGAGTCTCTTGGCAAAAATGTGGTAATTATTTGCTTTTCAAAATAAAGTAAACTTCAACTGATACGTACAAGTTCACATCAAAATAACATATTTACTGAGTTAACAAAGCTAAAAAATCAAGCTAAAAAAGCCTCCTGGACTTATGGGGAGTGAGGGTTCCTTACTCAGTGGCTTTCCTATAGCTCGTCTCTCTGGAAGGATGCAACACATTTTTTCATGAGAGCCACATCCAATTGTAGGTCCTTGTTTCAGAATGAGTTTTACCTAACTCTGACACAGGTGAGACCTCCTGCCTCTGAATGTCTTCTTACTCTGACCTAATGCCTTTCGTCACAAAAGATTCCACAAGACCCAGTTCAGCCACTATCTGAGAGCAGCCACCGATGCAAAAGAAAGGGGAAATGGTTTAAAGCAGGGCACACATAGAGAGGAACAGACAGAAGAGAAAAAGCATTCTCTAAGCAACTGAAACCACAGGAGGCTGTGGATGGATAACACAGAATTACCCAGTCTGGGTCACTAGGACTAGTTCTTCACCTTTAATGGAAAAAAAAAAAAAAAAAGAAAAAGAAAAAGAAAAAAAGTCTTTAAAGGGTCAGGACTTTGGATTTGCGAATCCTTTGTAAGAACCATCTCCAGCCACACAGGACCCCAGGCACCAAAAGAGGAGAGGACTCTGGTTCCCTACTGATTTACAGGGGAAGGAAACACCCCCTAGATCACCCCTCCAGTCACCAGCCAAAGGTTATTTGCATTTCAGACTCCCCCATGCTGGGAGTGGAATGAAGCCAGCATACAGACTGAAAGGGTCTGAAGTTACCTGAACTGCTGTCGAGATGAGAAGAAATGAAGCTGTAAGCTTCACGTATGGACCATGCTTCATGGTGAGGGCAAGCCCCTTACAAAAAGGAATTGCTCTGTCTGAATTTAAGGCATAAGGATCTAAAAGAAGCAGAATACATAAAAAAAAAATCTTTTCAATAAAGGAATGTGAAATAACTATTATTAAATCGAGGCATATTTAAATATAACTTACCATCCCTTTCCTTTACTCCAAGAAAAAGAACGACAATTCCAAGAAGATACACACCTGCTATGACCCCTGCTGCAATCATGTAAACTTTTGCCTTTCAAAAGGAAAAAAAGACATTTGAAATTGTGACAGGAGAATGACAAGTCATTATGAAAATTGCAGTCTCTTTTTGGTAAGCCACCTGCAAATGAAGAAATGGCCATCTGAATACAGCCAACTGCCTGTCTGCTACCTCCCTGAAAAATGTTCACTTCTGCAGTTTGTTTATAAACCACACCTGCCTTAGGATAAATTCAGGGCATATAAGTATACATTTCTTGGGAGAAAAAAGAAAAAAAAAAAAGGAGGAAAAAAAAAGAGGCAGCGAACAAAAGGGTTACTGTGCTGGCAACTTGAATGTTTTAAAAATTTGCTTATGTTGAGACTAACTACAGATATATACAGTTGCCTAATCAAAACCATGCATCATCCACAGAGGGATTCTAATTTTCAGTAAGTCCAGCTGATCTGGCTACACAGACTGCAATCTGGAACTTCACGGTGGATGGGAGAGTCCTCAGTACTGATGTAAACATGGTTACTACAGTTTCTGCATTTATACATGATGATAATAATGATAATAATGGATTTCAGAAATCAGACTCACATGCCAATCTTTTGAGAATATGGTAGTTTGCATGCTGGTTTTCCCAGTTCCTTAGGGAAATATTCAAGCAAATTCAGAAATCTTTGCTTATTTTTAGCCAGGGGAGGAAGGATACCTCCCACACCACCAGATCACATTTATTGTTTCTAACTCTGACTACACTAACTTTGAATTAAAGCTTTAAAAAATATTTTGCTTTAGTATGATGTAATAATTTACTTCATACTGTGTTATCAAAGATAAGGTAAGTGCTGGTTAAGAGCTTTATGACACAATGATTATTTGATAGGAAAACTGAATTCCAAGTTATTGGTTATATATTGTGGATGAAATTATTACAAGTCTAAGAAGAAGGTGGTAAAAAAATGCAATTACAAGAATGTACTTCCAAATATAAAGACACTTAGTATAGGTGAAAGCATATTTAGATGAACCATGTAAGAATAGAAAATTTTCAAGAAAACAGCTTTTGTTAAGATGTTTACATTTCAGAAAATAACATGGTGAAATAAAGGAATGTTCTTTATATGGGATAGAGGTTTGGGATTTTTTTATATCAGAGATATAAATTAAGTCACAGAATACTTTCACACTGTTGGTCATGGCTTGCACAGAATACAGAGTGCAGTAGTGGAGATGCCTGAACTCACTTAAACAAGGCAATTTCAGCCTCAACTACAGCCTACCCAGGAGAGAAGGGGCTGAGAAAAAAGGATAGTAACAGGACTCCTTTATGAATTTTATGTTTTGTTTTTATGTATTTGTTAATTTTCTTGAAGCATTTGAATTAAATGTTGTGTTTCATAGGCCATCATTAAATGTAATCTGAGCTTAAACTATCAAAGATACTCATGGTAGGCCAAACAAGGTTCTACAACCCTGAACAAAACTTGTTAGCCCATCTACAACTCTATCAATACCCATGCTTGGTTTCCAGTAGTAAAGATCCATTCATAAACTTGTAGTAACAACTTCAGGAGAGCTTAAAAATAACCATTTCTTCAATTTTCATTTTTTCAATAATGAGCAAAATAATATCAGTTTTTCACTAAGTGGTTTTTAAAACTAGGTGTGCTCTTGAGCAGCTAAGAATTAGTCCTTGTGACAAAAAGGGTCAGGGCCATTCTCCTGAAGGGCACTAAAAGAAAGTCAAGATTTGCCCTCTTCTAAATATTTCCTGATGGAGGTACTTCAAGTTCATATAATCGGGTCCTGCTTCAACTTGTAACTCCATGCCCATCAGCCATGCAACCAAAATTCAAGATCCAACATCTCCTGTTTACTGTGCAATTAATTAGGTGCATATTCTGCTGTGTGTGATGTGAACAAAGGACAGGTTTCCAGTCACACTGCAACTTCTTCAGATCTGAAAAATGTTTGTGTCTAAAAGCTTTCCCATTGTTTCCCAGTTTTAGTATCTAGTTTAATGAAAGATAATGCCTCTACCTACAAACTCTGGCTACTTTAGGCTATGGATGTCTGCTAGTTTTTCAAAATAAAAAATGACTTGACATTCAACTCATTCTGAAGTTTCTTTCTAGATCTCCCTCCTGCCTCAACAACGACAGGAGAGCACATGTTGTTAGACAGAAAGGAAATAAATCAAGATTGTGTAGTTTTTTTCTGTGAAAGCCATTTCAGAGATTTCAAAGTAGAAATTACAGATTTTAGTCTGAAGCAGATTCAGACAGGGAATCTGCTGTGCAATGAAATTCAGCTTGCTCCATGACTTTTCAAGCTACTCCTCTTGACAATTCACAGTGGTGTAATGAACAGAGTAGTGTTCTATATCAAACTATTGTCCCAGAAGCTAAAAAGGAGGACAGGATGACGTTCTGTGTCTTGTTAAAACACACACCGCAAGTTACCCAACAAGCATCTTCCAAAACACATTAATGAGCCATAAAATGGCATGGCCACTTAGAGAAGCAGCCCAGCTGTCCTCAGACAGTTGCCCAGATCAGCTCTATGAGAAGCCTGTGCCAAAAAAAATAAGGATCAGGTGGCACAGAGGCAGAGAACAGTGTCTGGGAATGGGGGGAGGCCAGGGCTTTTCCCCTTCCTGGACCACCAATAGTGATGCCAGAGTATGCAAATTCAAAACATAGATAAAACCATGCCTTTAGCTTGTGATTTTACTGCTGCTGAAGCATGATAATAGGAGCTACTCAACTACATTAGGAAGAGCACAAATATGTGCATCATATTTGCATCAAGCATTTGAGATTAGAATCAGGTCAGGGAATCTTCTTCATAGGGTGTTTTATATATTGGTTGGTACTTGCACTGACAGAGCAACAGATGAAAGCATAAAAAGAAAGGATGAATCTAGCAGTTGGTAAAATGTAGCCAACAATCCGCTGCTTTCACAAGTGACATAGGAAAAACCCACTCTACAAGGTAATTGATTCAGGGCCTGTTTCAAGACCACTGGAAACAATGGAAGACTATCAAATTGTGTTAACTGAGGTTTGGATCAGGTTTTAGGTTTTCCTCCCAGATATAAAACCGTCTTTGTTTCTCAGAAAAATATAAAACTCAAGTACAAGGAGATTAAATTATTTGTGCAAAATTACAGAAAAAGTCTGCCATGGAAAATTAAACAAACAAGCATGGATCCCTAGGTTCATTCCACATATGAACCACTGAGATCTGCCCCCAAAAGCTGCCTGTTACGAAACATTTACTTTCAACAGTGCTTTGTGCCTTCACAAAAGTACAGACTCCAAATAGGACTTACAGTTTTGTTCACAAAATTGCCATTTATCTGTAGAGATCTCCAGTGGTACTCCTTTGGGAAGCAGTGTTGCTGAACTCAAAGATCCTGCTACAGCCAACATTTTTTCGTAGAATCATAGAATGGTTTGTGTTGGGTGGGACTTTCAAAGATCATCTCGTTCCAACCCCCTGCCATGGGCAGGGGCACTTTCCACTAGACCAGGTTGCTCCAAGCCCCATCCAACCCGGCCTTGAACATTTCCAGGGATGGGGCATCCACAGCTTCTCTGGGCAACCTGTGCCAGTGCCTTGTCACTCTCATTGTAAAAAAAGTTTTCCTAATATCTCATCTAAATGTACCCTCTTTCCATTTAAAATTATTCCCCCTTATCCTGTCACTACAAGCCTTGGTTAAAAGTTTCTTCCATCTTTCTTAAAAGCCCCCTTTTTGTACTGAAAGGCTGCAGTAAGTTCTCCCCGGAGCCTTCTCTCCTCCGGGCTGAACAAACTCAACTCTCTCAGCCTGTATTCACAGAAGTGCTCCAATATTCTGACCATTTCTGTGACCCTCCTCTGGCTCTGCTCTAACAGGTCTTTCTTGTGCTGGGGCCTTCAGAATCGGATGGAGTATTTCTGGAGGGGTAAACTATGTTTTTCTTACTAAGCTTCTATAAACTGTAAATCAGCCCCTAGTGAAAACAAAGGATGGCCATCCCAGCTACGTTACAGGTTGGGCACCTCCTGCAAAACTCCTCAGAGAAATTTTGCTGTCACACTGAGGAGGGATTACAAAGACAGCGAAGATGGGAAGCATTGTTTGCAACAAGGTCATTGCCTCAGCTCCAGCATCACCGATTTTGAGGAAGTTGTGTTCGTGCTCATCCAGCTGGATATGATATGGCATTAGAGGAACATCCCCACCCTTCTCTATATTTTATATATTTCAGTGTGTTCCCATAGACACTTACTTGATGAGACAGGGGATCTGAGGGGTCTGGAATGCTGGGAGTGTCATGCCAGGATTCAGTGGTGTTTAGTGAGGGATTCACAGTGCAGTGGGGGGAGACATGAGCACTGGCCACAATCTGCCCCTGAAGTGCAGCTCCAATCAAGGTCCCAAGCACTTCCATGGTCATTCCTAAAAAATGGAAGCACAAATGTGCACTGAGGATGAGAATCTTGCTCATTTGTCTCACTGAAGAGAAATGTCATCAAACCATTTCATTTTACAGGAATGAGCAATGCAAAGAACAGCAGAATTGGAAGGTCAGTAATAAAACAGTTTCAAGGAAAGAGAGTTTAGTCATTTATTTTTCTGATCAGCTTTGAGAAGAAGCATCCATGAAAGAGCCTTTTCCATACAAGCTGCATGAGAGATGCTGAATGCTGTGATTAAAAGCCACAAGGGGATAACGTGGAGATCTTTCACCTCGAGGACCAGAGTGGAACTACTTTTTAAACGCAATTTTCTCCAAAGCAGGACTTGGAGTCATGACATCAGACTGTTCATCTCAAACTCGACAGTAACTTGTGAAACACTTATCTAATCAGACCTCTGAGTCCTCCAACTGTAAAATAAAGTGCTACTTACCTCAGGTTTATGGAAATAGTATAGCTACAAAGCTCTTGGAAACAGCAGGTGCTGTTCTTAATTGCCTAAGGCCAGAGTCAGGCAGAACTACCTTAACCTCACAGAATGATTCAGATCACTAACTCTCACCAGAGAAAAAGGATCATCTAAGAAAACAACCAAAGCCTCCAGTTAGGAAAGCAAAAATCTAACCATGGGCATCATCTCATGAAATCAATCAACAACCTGACCACATGTTGCAGCTCTGTTGAGGTGAATGGTGAGAAATCTGTGCCCTAGATCCTCCTCACCCTGAGGGATTTCAAGCCTACCATGCCTGTTTCCCTGCAATATGGCCATACCCAGCATCCCCACGGCCAGGAGATAAACTGAATTCCTGTCCTAGCTCCAGAGACTCTTTACACATTTTGCGTAGAGATACCTACAGCTGAACGCATGAACAGGTTAAGGACAGGGACAAAGTCTCCCCGTTTATGAGGGAATGGACTTCTCATTGACCCAAGCTTCAGGGTTTTTTTCTATTTTTTCTCTCTCAGTGGCTCCCAGAGTCCCATGTTCCTTTCTCAGAAGCACCACAGGGGATTCTGAAGAGATGCTTCCAGAGCAGGTTGTGTCCTGGTGGTTATCATACTGCCCCTGGGAAGTCACAGGCATTTCAAAAGGTCCTAGGTTCGTGTTTATTCAAGTTGCCTGATCTATAACACCCTTCCTAGATGACCTCAGACATGTGGCTTTTTCTGTGTCCCTTCTAAGGAATAAAAATACTTCACCGTCTAAAGGGAGGGCAACGCACGCAGACTGCGAGGGGCTCAGTGCAGTAATGCAGGCTGTGTGTAACTGTGCAAGATCCAGTAAGGAAAAGGGAAGAGAGCCTTCCTAGGAGACTTGGACCTACTTAAACCATTGCTACTTTGTTCACAAACTGAGAATGCTTTTGAGTGGAAAATTTGAGGTGCCATGTAACATTGATTTAAACCAATGGGAAGTAAAAAAAGCTCCTTCCCCAAACTTTACGTCCAATCTTACCAGAAACATTGCAATTCAGTCCATACACACAAAAATCCTGGCAGAAGGTGGAAATCTAACCCCAATTTGGTCTGAAGGGTTTGGACACAAACTGGTCTCAGTTGGGCGTTGCAGAACTTCCAAACTCAGTGCAAAGGCAACACACTCAAATCACACCTTTCATTTAGAACACCACCTACACGTTTATAACCTTTGTCTAGGGCTCTACATCTGCATTTTATCAAGCACTTGTATAGAATAAAACTCAGAAGCATCATTAGAGGCATCAGAAATACAACCACTGTGAAACTTTATTTTCTAAGTAGTAGCAAGACCTGAGAAACAGGTATCCTTCAAAGTTCTTGTGTGCTCAGAATTTATGATGTATTACTTTCCACATCAGCAGAGAAAACTGACCTACCAGCAGATTGTACCTTGTAAGTAGGATTTATGTTAAAGCAACTTTGGAATCCAGTATTTCTACCCTGCATTCTTAGTAATAGCAGAATAAAATTCATAATAAGCAGTTCTTCTTGTCTCCAGCAGAGGGTAATGGATCCTCTGATCCCAACCTTATTTTTAAGAGCACACTTCATATTACACAGCTGTTTTTCTTTAACAGTTGAAAAAATGCCTGAACAACTGACTGCATCCAAGACAGTCTATCAACAAGAAGAATTCTCTATGAAGCCCAAAGAGAGGCAAAAGTGTTTAAGTAAACATTTAGCCAAAAAGAAAAAGTTTTAAAAAAAAGGTTCTCACATAATCATAACCATCACAAGAAAACTTTGCTCCAAACAAATATTATATCAACATACACAAAAATACCAGCATTTGAAAAGTCAAAACTATGGTTCATTCCAACACCTTAATTTGGTTTAGGAGAACAGCTGTACACTCAGAAGTTAAACCCTTTCTGAACAATAAAATGACACTATAAATGTGTGACACCTCTCAGCCACGGAGTTCCACAGCTTTTATGAGCACGAGTTTCACATGCCTATGAAGCCTTTCATGGGACTGGCAGATCGGAAAGCACATTTATTTGGAGCACAGCCTCTGAAGACATAAAACCAGACAATAGAAAACACTAGGTACATGGATTTAGTTAGAATTTAGGCCAGATGACTCAGAATAAAGTCACTGCCAAATAATATAACACAACTGGAATCTCCTGCTGTTTAGTCCTGTCCTATGACTGCCAGCCCAGACTTTTTCTTAAAGATAGTTGATGATAATGCAAATTACAACTGTTCCATGTGTCTGGAGAGGGATTGGGTTGCCCAGGGGATATTGTATCTAGAATTTTTAACATTACATTTTTAGCATTTCTGGCTATTTCACTGTGCCTCTGTGGGTTTCAACATAATCAAGTATGCTGAGGGTTAGAAGGACTAACGGAAGAGAAGAAGGATCTTGCCAGGAAGAGAAAACAGATGCAACAAAAAAAACCTACAAGTTTTTCTAAAGCAACACTGAAGGACAAGTTAAGACGTAGAAAAGTCTTTCACGTAGTATTTGACTTTTTTCTCTTTACCTTGCCTGATGCAGTTACACAGTAAAGAAGGCACAAGAACAGAGCTGAAGAGAGCAGGAGGGGAGGAATCTGTTCTTGCATTCAATTTATGATCTATACAGGAAATCTTGAAAATACTTTCACTGCACTCTTTTTGGTCTGATTGATTTGCTTCAAAGCAAAAAGTTTGTCTGGTTTTGGTTGTTAAAGAGCCAGAGATATGGTCTGGAAAGCCTCATTCTTTTAACTAATACAGTCAGAGTGCTAGTTATATTACAACAAGATCTGCCCTTAAACTAACTGGTGTATGTCAGAATTAATTAAAAAACACAGATGAAATGAAAAAAGAGGTTTCAATTGGTGTGAACATGCACACAAAACTGCTCTCCTTTTTGGTGAGGTCAACTTTCTTGTTTCTATGAGTTCTCAATTTTTTTTTCAGAGAAAACAGGTTTGGGATTTGAATTTACAATATGAAACACATAAATCTAAGGAAATATGAACTAAAAAAAAGAAGGCAACAAAACAAAACTACAAACCCAAATTAAAAACAAAACAACTAACTCCTCAAAATTACTTTCATACTTTCTTTAATTGAATGTTTCTTGGTTTTTCCCCTATAAATCACCTTTAAATGAAATCATTATTCCTTACCCTGACTTGATTAAGAGTGATTTTTATTCTTTCCTCTGGCTAGCAATAAACTAAAAAGAGTTTATAGCTAATCAGACAATTTGAGACAATGAAATATTAACATCTCCTATCTAGCTAGAAAAATGCAATTCCTTTGAAGACAAATTAGTTTTCATCACATATTAAAACATTCTTATGAAAGTCCAGTTTAAGGGCACAAATCATTAGGAACTTCCTACAGATTAAAAACGATTTTCAGTAAAACTCAGCCCTAATCCCCAAGAGAGAGCCCAGACCACACTCACGATATGCTGTTGCAGAATCTCTGTCCTTCTGGTCTGTGCTGAGGAACATGGTGAGGGCAGAGTATGGTACTTGGAATAACTATGGAAAGAAAGAACATGACTTAGGAAATGACAGGGTAAAACTGCTGTATGCCTTTGATACCCAAGAAAACTGTTTAATGGGACCTCAGAATTTAGAACATTTAGAACCCTCAACCAATTTTTTAGCACAAACACCTGCCTTTTCTGCCTGATTTGTAAAGCATATAAAAGAAAATCAGTGTCTTTCAGAAGACAAATAATAGATAATAAAATATCAAGAGGGTGTACCTTAATGTTGTGCTCCTTCAGTTTCCTTGGGAAAACACCCTTCACAGATAGGCGCTAAAGAATTTGGCTTTCTTTGCACTAGGACACTACCATGTTCCTAGCTTGAGCTAACTAACAGGAAGCAAAGCCATAAAGAAGAAATATAGTTTTCCACTTTATTCAAGCCGCAAGACTACACAAATACCCAAATATTTCAAATATCTGTCTAATTATGTAAATCCAGGAGATAATAGTGAAAACCATTTTGTCTTCCACACCATTTTGCCACACACTCCTTAATTTGAGTTAAGAATAAGTTAATACCACTGCAAAGTGGAACTGGGACATGAACCTGCCTGAACAACCGAGTTCACTGTGGTGTTCCCACCAGCCCAGGGATCTGTACCCAAACAAAGCCTTACCATCTACATCCTACAATGTTTGTACTAAATGCATTTCTCTTCACCTCTATCAAACATTGCAAACATGTACATTTTCAAAACTCTGCCATGGAAAATCTGTGTTTCTCTTTCAAAAGAAAGAGGGAAGAAATTATTTAAACCCATAATGGACGTCTTCTAGACCATCTTTCTACAGGGGAAAAAAAAGACCTAGAGAAATATTGAAGCTTAACACAGGAATACAGAATTCTTAATCTGCTGCTGAGAACAGAAGTTATGAGAAGTTGGATGTCTACCTGGAGTTAGGAATCTGAACATCTGTACAAGAACGAGTTGAGGGCACTGGCATGAATGAATGAATTAGCAGTTCATTTGCCACTGACAGAAACCATCAACCAGCAGAGAGTTTGATAAAGGGACATCTTCCTGTCCCTTAAACTCACTAGAAGTTGAAGTAAAATGTGAAAACAAGTTTACTAAATATGAATGCTTTAATATAGACAGACAACAAGCAAGTTACTGCTGAGAACACCATGAACCTGTAATCTACTTACTGTGGTCAGTGCTTGGAAAAGGCAGTGGAAAGTCAGGTACCAAGCAACTCTTCCTGATACAAATGGAGGCAGGTACCACATAAAAAAATAGGACACTATCGTGAAGGGTGTACATGCCAGCACCCTAAAAAGAAGATTAATACACATCAGCAACCATAACATAATGATAGCAAAGCACATTAAGTTTTCTGGCTAATAATCAATATAATACAACTTATTTTATGTGCAGTTTTTCTAACTGAAGTAATGTCATGCTTTTAAATATCAAAAGTTAGTGTGCATTAAATACACAGATTAATATAAAATATATTAATACTAATACAAAATACATAAACACACATGTTGATACTTCGAAAAAGTAGAAAAAACCCAGCAAATATGAAAGAAAAGAGCTACACTTAAATTAACATCCCACTCAGAAGAGACAAAGTTTCCTTGCCCATGCACTATAACAGCACACCTATATTGCCATTCCTTGGCACATGTCTCAGATTACATATTTATTAGAGAGAACCACTGAAAAGTAAGCTCTGTCATTATGTCTCTCATACTCCAGCAATTTTTACATGAGCTTATTTATTACCGAGGTTCCCTCTTCTAATTTTAGTGCCTTTGGTTTTCCACTGAATTTAGTCTCTTCGCTGCTACTTCAAGCAAGCGCAAATATGTTGATAATTTTAAAAATATTGAAAAAAGCATAAGAGACAATGGACAGCCCATTGTGAAAGGTCCTACACTCTGTATCTAGTTGGGTATATGATCATTTCGTCCATTTAACTCCTAATCACTTCAAACACAAAAGGATCATCTTCTAGAGAGAAAGATTTTTTTCCAAAAAAAAAATGAACCACAGAAACTTATATTCCAGACATTGCCATTAACCAGCAATTAATTACATTGGTCTAAAACCTATTTCAGGCAAATAGCACTTGTCGAACTCCATGACACAGAATTGGTCAGATGCTATTATTTCCTAAAAGTCTGAGCTGCAGCAGCATCGGGGCTGTCCTGAATACTTGTAAATCAGTCACCAAACAATGTATTTAGATGACCAAGATCCTAACAAAAAATTTCCAAACACATAAAAGAGAAAACAGATTAATCCCTTCACAACAGCACTACTGACATTGGGGGTCAGCTGATTATTTTGCAATCGTGAACTGAAAACCTGGAATACAAAAGAGTAATGTGGGTAAATAGTTTAGTAAAACAATGGCTTTCCCACACTGCTCTTTGGGATGGACAGCATCACTGGGAGCTGAACATTTACCAGGAAAGTGCCAGGTTCTGGTATTCTCTGTCCCTCTGGTCCCCAGCCCACAGTCCACCCACAGCAATGGAAAACATAAACAAGGGTAAAATCCTAACTCGTCTCAGGGAATCTGCCTTCCCCTCCAAAAGCCCAAGCTCTTCCAGATGGTGTCCAGGCAGAGTCACCACAATGAATATATTCACAGTCACTTTTTCTCGCAACTTTTTAGCAACAAACCTCTTAGTATTGTTCTCCCCTTTCCCACATTTTCCTTTCCTCTCTAACATCAGGGAGTTTTCAAAGCCTTGCTGGAGCTGCTGAATATCTGATTGTCTGCTATTATCTCTTTTGACAAAATGTGCGACCAGTATTTCAAGTCAGTGTCTGCTTCTGCCTTTTAAAGCCATTAAATAAGTGATTGATGACTTTGTATTATATTGAGGACAGTATTAAGTGATAGTTAAACATTCACCTCCCTCACTAATGTTCTTGCTTTGCTGGCAAGCTTTTCGGACTGAAAAAATTCCATTGCTTCACTCTAGATTATTAAGAAGATAGAAAAATTTCAAAATACTGAAGTATTTTAAAGTTAAGGGAAGCCCCACTTTTTGCTTTGTATAAAAATTGCCTGACTCTCAAAGTCTAGGAACAGAATTCCCATGAAAATATTAGCATTATCAAAAAACCCCAGACACAATCCTCCTGTAAAGAAAGCAGCTGTTTGATGAAAGGAGGGGTTAGATAAGCACTTTTCCTGTAAGAAGTGCAAGATGTGCCGGAGCTGATTTGCAGTGAAAAGGGATGATAAGTTCATGTTTGTGCTTGGACAGGAATTGTTCTAACATCGATTTGACACTAACAATAAACACACACACTTGCTGTATTTTCAGAGAACTTTAAAAAAATAAAGCATCAGAATACTTCTAATGAAATTTGTATACAAATTTCATTACTTTCTTTTTGAACAGCTTTCTTATTTGGTTAATTCAGTGGTCATTAAAAACCACACCATTTACCTGGCTTCCAACCAAATCCTGAAAAGAGAAACAGCAGCAAGCTCCTCTTTTCCCCTGAGACTTGACAAAAAGTTTCACTTCAACCTGAAGGCCCTGTTGCTACTGGGCCAAGAGCAGCTGATCTCAGCCTTTTTCCAGCATGTACTTGCCTTCTCTATTTTGTCAGATATAAGCTGCCCATGGACAAGTTTCTGTAGCCGTAAAACTGCACAACAGCAAGAGAGCCACCAGCTAAAAAATTGGGCTTTTTTTCCTTGAAATTTCAACTTCTTTGCTTAGGACATAACATTTACTCATAGATTTTTGTTGTAAATCAAGTTTGTGGGTTATATCAATTCAAAATTCACAATTAATTCAAAATATCTTACAAGACATCCTTATAATGTATGAGATAAAGTGATGAAAGTCTCCCTGTTTCACAAAGTAGTCAATCTCCCCTTGATTTCCAAAATATTAAAAAAACAACAAATACATGCCCTGTGGCATAGATGAGCTTGAGTTCCTCTAGCTTGGCCCAATTTTTTCCAAATTTTCTTGCTTCACACCTGTCAGTCTCATTCCCATATGTGTAACATTCATTGTTCTAACCTGTCCTTACAGAACACGGACAGCACGTGCACAGGGGTAAGGCATCACAGGGAAACACCACACTCTTCCTTCAGAAAAAAATCAAAACCTTACAGCACCTCACTCATTCTAAGAGTCATGGTGATTTTTTAATGAACTGTTCTGACTATGGGATGTAAGAGAAGCAGAACCCCAATGAGTACTGTAAGAAGGACCTAACACGGTGCCAGGGCAGTGCTGGCTGCTGAGCCCCTCGGTGCCATGGTGTCACATCTATTCCACATCCATGCACACATCTGTTCTACATCTGTGCATGCATCCTTTCCTGAACTGAAAGGCCTGGGGAGTTAAAGGAGCTCCTGGAAGGCTGATGTGAGATGTGAAGGCACTCTAGGACATTAGTAGAAATAAGTTCCAACTTTGTGGAAGAGTGAAGTCATCCTAAAGGAATCCAGACAAAGATGAAAATTCAACCACAGATTTAAGAAAATTTTAGATGCCAGCTTCCAATTTTGTTAAAAATATAGTCTCTTGGCTTTATTTGTTTGTGTCTCCAGTGGTAGAAAATCTCTTCTGTGTTTTCATGGGTGAACAAGTTAAAGATGACATGACAATTTTTGGTATTATTTGATATATATGGAATGAATACAATCCCTGACACTACTTCAGTTAGGTGGCTGTATGATCACAACACTCGATACTCACATATATATGTAAATATATGTACACATTTATACTCACCAAGGCATGAGCCGGCCAATTTTTGTCCATCTACTTTTGCTAATAAAAAAGCCAGCAACAGGATCAGTAACTGCACCTGAGGCTTTGCCAACAAACAGCACCAAAGAGGCATGAAACGGAGTAATCTGAAAGTACAGACAGAATACAATAAACAAGATCCATTGTTTCACAATACAATGAAACAGCACAAAGCAACTTTCTGGAAAAAAACACCTCAGTGTTTTAAAGAATAATGATAGTTCATTTACAAAACACATCTGCTGCTGTCATAGAAACTCCTGTTGGTTACCCATAGCAAACAAATGAGACATTGAGATAGGCACCGTGAATTAAGGGATCAGAGGGGGAAAATGCAAGGAAGGAAAGATCCTGAATGTGTTTAGGGTGAGGAAAATGAATCGGATAGTCAAATAACAAAGTCCTTGTTTAAGTCATAGAATCTGACAGAGTCCCTCTGTAATTACCCTCTTGTTTTTTTCCCCCACATCTCCATCTCCCCATATCTTTATCTTGACCTGATCTAGAAAATGGTGGAGGAGGCTGTTTACATGCAGTAATGTTTTTTCCTCTCCTGAGATTAGCAACAAGGCTGCCAACTGGTGGCACGTGGCTGAGGAAGAGGTTGTTGCACAACAGATTGATCCATTTGGGACTGAGCAGTGACAACTGAATTGCATAAGGCACATCTGTTTAAATCAAAGTTGCCAGCACGTGTCCATCACATTTTGCTTGAAAAATGTTCATGGATTACATAAGAATAAAATAGCCAAGTAGAAAAACCTCTGAAATTAACCCAGGAGGATCATACTTTAGTGCCTATATAGAAATACAGTTTATCCCAGGCAAGGCAGTTATTTTTTCACATATATCTGTACAGAGCTTAGGAATTCCCATCACACAGTGGTTAAAAAAGGTGGGCTCTTTTCTAAGTGCTCAGTTCATGTCATTGCAACAACAGTCCTGAAAAAAACAGTCACTGAAACCTATATAAATATGAACGTTCCTCACAGCAAATATTGAGAGAAGCTGCTGAAACAGAGCCTATGTGGCTTAAACAGCGAGAGCAGACAAGATCCCCTCAGCTCTGTGCTTCATCATACCAGTGCTGCAAAGGCCTGGACAATGCAGCTGATACAGCACCAAGCTTGAGCAGGTATCCCCTGCTTTCCTGCACAGGATTTGTCTCCCAGGCAGCATCACAAGGCTTCCAGCTGGAGCAGGTCCTCTGCCTGCAGGATTTGCTGTAGGTGCTCCCTCAGAGGTGAAAGAGGGATGCAGTGATCTCAGAATGTCCTGGATGACCAGGACAAAAGGCAGGTGCCATGGACTTCTCTCATCACACCTGTTACATTTTAGCCCAAGTCAGGTGAAATTGCAGCCAATCTTCCTGTCACCATCAGCTCACCATCTTTGCTGGCTTGTGCCCCCTCACAGCCAGGGTGGCAAGTAGCCCTCCAGCCTTGAGGCAGATTCGCCGTGGGGGCTGCACCAGGACTGCCCACGGGTCACTACTGCTCCTTAAGAGACAGGGCAGGCAAAATAATCACAAAACAGCAGTGAGAAAGATAGAGGGGTTGAAATACTGCAGTTATGAGGGACAAAAGAACACAAAACTACAAATTAGGTGAGTTCCACATCGGTATTTTGTTCAGATAACTTGAAGAGACAGAAAGGAAGTGGATATGAGATACACAGAGGTGGAAAAAGCCTTGAGGAAAAAGCAAAATCTCTTTCATGTTAGGAGTGGACTCTGTATAATCACCGTCTTCATCATTGATACGGGCTTGTACATCCCTTGGCTGCATTTTCTTATCTCCTGAATCTAGACAGTGTCTGCCAGCACCAATGCCAGAAACTTTCTAGCATTAATAAAATACAAGACAAAATATGCTAAATCCACCCATCTCAAAAGGAATAAAGACCAGGATTCTTTTATCACAGAATTTTGGTGTTATCTAGCAATTTGACTCAAGGATCCTGTGTAGTTTGGAGTTATATTTATGTCTGTAGTCTATACAGACAATTTAGGTGGAACAAGGAATTCAAATTGAGAAACTGTAAGTTACAGAAAATTAATAAAAATATAATTTTCTTAGAAAGGAACCAGATTATGCATGAAAGATTACACTTGGTGACTTCCACATTCTCTAAAGAAGCTAAAACAGTTCTGCCCTCTAGGTGGCCAAGAAATAAATCCAGGTAGTGACTCTAAAATTACATTCTCTCCCCTGAAAACATGCGGGAAAGAACACAGGATTTCAAAGCCATTTATCAGGCCTTGAAATAAATCCTCTCGCTGCATGACTACTTCAGAGAACAAACTAAAAACCATTAGGGAACAAATAATTAAGCCCCTTAATGAAAGTGTAAGTATATCATTACAAACATTAGGCAAAATTATTGGGTTTCAGTAGAAGCTTGGTAATAAAATGATTATTTTGATGTCACTCATTTAGGTAGTGCCCAAAGATGCACGGATGGGACCCCACCTTTCTGGACACTGTACACAAACACATGAAGGAACAGTCCCTTACTTCAAGAATTTTCAGTCTCTGTGATAAGCAAAGAATGGGGAAATTGTCGTATTTCTGGGAAAATGGTGTTAAAGTCTTTCTCATTCAGTTCCTGCTTCATCATCTCCAATGTCTTGTATTGCCATCCTTGATGGCAACAAGTGGGCAACAGCTTTAGTCAGAGCTGCTCCACCTCTCTGCTGTACCCCCAAGCTCCTTTTTCCACCTCCAACTCCTCTGATTCCACACCATCCACTTGACATCTTTGACACTGCTGTCCAAAACTGGCTCCTTTTCTACATCTTGAGGCTTTGATCTCAACAAGACTCTCAAGATGATCTCAGTTGTACATGCCCATCTTACTGTGTTGCAAATTTTATTAAGTCACAAGTCAGCTTTTAATACCAGACTTTTATAGGAAAAACATAAACCCAAACTTCTGGACACCTCCAGTCATATCTCCTGTCTTTAGACAGCAAATGGATAATGATATCTGACCCAGAACCTCCTGTTTTTTTCCAGCAAATAGGAACAGTCATCAGTGCTGAAGTCTGCTCTCACAGTCCCTGAAATTTGGCCTCAACTCCCTAAAATCTTTTTTTTCTATCCTAATACTTTCTCCATCCCACCTAGTAACCATGCAAGCACCCAAGACAATCCAAAACAGAAAAAATTGCTTATGGATTGATTTTCTTTGTGTCTCTGCTATTCTGAAATCTAGCTGGAGCAGCTGAAAGTCAGATGAATGGGATGACTCCTGCTTTGTTTCACCAGGTCTGCTTCTGCACCAGAGAGCCACAGACTGGAAGCAAAGAACCTTCAGGAAGGATAACTCAGCTTTCTTTGCCACAAAATTACCTTAGACAAACCAAATAAAATTTGTGTGAAATTATGTTGGCTACTGGGTGCAGCTGGAGTGATTTTTAACTAAACCAAATGAACAAAACTTCACAACCTCAACATGGTGCTATTAATGTTTTCAGATAGCTCGTGTCTTACACTCTTTGACTCTTGACACTGAGAACTGATTTTTCTTGTGTCTGCAAGTGTGTGAGCTCTACAGCACCCAAAGTTCTAATAATGATCCCAAACAAAAAGTGAAGAACAGCCACCTCAAGACAGAAAGGAAATTAGTGGGAAAAAATTTTTTCTGGACAAATTAATGTGGTTTCCAGGATGCTGAACAGCTAGAGGCAATGACAACAAGACAATATAAAATATTTATTAGATAATTCCCCTTTTAACATTCCAGGGAAGTGGCTGGCGATATCAGAGTTAAGTCTCCAGTCTGCAAATGTTTCTTGTGCTACTTACATGGGCTATGTCTAGCAGGTAGATCTGCAGGAAGAAAGAAGCAGCACTCCCTGCCACTTGGTTTGGGGCACCTCCTATGGCATAGCACAGTTTGCTGCACATCGAGAGCCTGTACTCCTGTGAGAGGAAGCAGAACAAACCATGAGTAAGCCAAGGTGCACAAGTTAAAAGCTACACAAGCGATAAGGTTAAAGCCTATAGTTAACACCACTTTAATGTATTTTCTTCACAGCTATTCCACTAATAAATCCATATGCCCTCAACCCCTATCATCAACAGGCATTTGGGTGCTCATTACTTTGATTTTTAGTGGGTTTGTTCTCTAATTCGGCCCCTGAAAACAGATTATAGTGTTCCCAAAAGTGAGTTGTGATGACCCTCGGGCTTACCTACCTTCTTCTCACAAGCTATTAAAAGGAAACAAGTCTACAATTTAGCAAGAAGCAGCAGAGAAGTGCTACACTATTATCTGAGCTCAGTTTTGTCTTTGAATGCTTAATTCATATTTTTTAGGGTTGAAAACTTTTACTTTTTAAAAAGAAATATTTCTTATATTAATCTTTGAGATAATAATAATTGATAAATACTCTCATACCACAGTAATTAAACAACATTCACAGAAAGTTCCACAGTCAAATGCAGACCAAACAGATCCCAAACATTTGTGCTTTGTTCCTTCCTTTGTCACAAAATGCTGCTGTGACACTGGCAAAGTCACTTGACTTTGCACATCTTCCTTTTGACTTGACTTTTCTATATCTGTGTGAAAATTGGCATAATATGGAAAGTGATTTTGGGCCCAAGTCTTCTTTAGAAAATCACTCCAAGTGTATTAAAAAATTTTTGCAAAACTGTGCTGTCTCCTTCCCCTTTTGATCTTTGAAAAGTGCCACAAGCACCGAGAATAGTCCCGTGTATAACTGCCAAATAAGAATAAGATGAATGTTGAAAATAAGGTTTTATACCAGTAATTAAAATACAAAAATTGCAGAGTTTCTAATAGAAATTCTAATGAAGAACACTGTTTTTTCTAATAGTAGAAGTTCCAGAATACTGGAAAGCCTTTAAAAAAATCTTAAGATTTAATTTTATGCCATTACATTTAAAATAAAGGAAGAAAATGACTCTTTGTTAATCCTGTATTCCTTTCAAAGGGACAACACATCAAATCAAAATTTTGACTTTTAGGCTTTCAGTCCCTCTTCAAAATTTGCTGTCAGCAGGAGCCAGGAAACATGAAGAGAAACAGCAATATTAATCCTGGGTCTGTCTTCTCTCTGAACTGACTACACAAGCCCTTAATTCTTATGTTAGATCAGGATAAAAATAGAGATATGGAAATGAAATCCACCACAATTATGATATTCTGACACATTACCTAATTTCTGAACATTTTTAGATTTACTAACCCATCATCTTTACTCTGTAACAGTTTTGAGAAGTTTTAGATTTCTAGGCAGAGCCTTTCATCATCTAAACATTTCCCTTTGAACTGTTTTATCAGACTGGGTGTGAACAAACAAGTACAAGTATCAGGACTCCTTCCTTTTTGTGTTTTCCCAGAAAAAGACAGGATGGGATCCCATTGCTACGCCCAAGGAAAGTGGACAGTGTCAGGGCATGAGCTGTAAAATGTTATCACCCAGCAGGCCTCACTTTACTCTGCATTGGCAAGTTTCTTCTTTGCAGGAAAAAAAAAAAAGAGTGATAAACAGTCACAAGACAGAGTTCATCATAGCAATATACTACTTAATTTGATAAGAGACTCCAAACACAACAAATAGACTATATACATATTTGCTGTACAAAGTAACTCTCCATTTTCCATACATAAGTAACGTTAAATATGAGTTTTACTAGACTTGTGGGGTCCACAGAATTTTGCTAGCTTGACCCATTGCAGTCCCCTTGAGCTTTGCTCCAGGGGCTGTGTACTTTATAACTTTGTCTCACTTTTTTAGTTTTTAATCATTCCCTTCTCCTAGCCTCTCCTCCATCATCTACAAATTAAATTACTTTAAAGGTTTGCTTTCCCTTGATACCTTTCCTCCTGATCTCCCAGCATCAGCAAGATGACTTTCAGCTGAAATCAAGAGACATAAACCACTGCTATGCAAATCCTGTATCCTATTGCAACCTCAAAAACTGAAAAAACCTTTTAGATCCATGATGCCGCTTACACAAGTATTTTCACTAGTAATTTTCATAGACTCATAGAACGGTTTGGGTTGGAGGGGACTTTTAAAGACCATCCAATCCAACCCCTCTGCCATGGGCAGGGACAACTTCCACTATCCCAGGTTGTTCCAAGCCCCATCAAACCTGGCTTTGAACACTTCCAGGGATGGGGCACCCACAGCTTCTTTGGTCAAGCTGTGCCAGTGCCTTGTCACCCTCATTGTAAAGAATTTCATTCTTTTGTGCTTCTTTTAGATTAAGACCACTGCCCCTTGTCCTTTCAATAGCAAAGGCTGTGGCAAAACAGAAAAAGCAAATGGCTCTATATAATTTACATGATTCCAAAATGTTTTTAGAAGACAAAGAATGTCAAGTTCTCAAGAATTAATCTAATTAATGCTGTGGTACACAAAATGGTCAACCAATATCTAAACTTACAGGTTGCAGGTGGTACTCCTGTCTTTACAGCAGTTTCATGGTTAGAAAATTTGCAATCTTAGTACATTTTTTATGAAGTCTCACTGCAATTCCACACACACTCAGAATGCTGCTCAACTACTCTCTGAACCATGCTCCCAGATCACCTTGAAGCAAAGTTAATACTTTGGTCACAGCAGTAGTTAAGTTTTAATTAAATTTTGGTTATGAATGTTATTTTCAGAATAAAACAAGCTGTCAGATAGATGTGGCATACAGAAGTGTCCTGTTTGGTCACCCACAGAAACACAGGAAATCTGCAGTTCATGAACTCCCCGGAAAGTAGGTTACATCCTGATCACTCTTCCATACCTGATTTCCTTTTATTTTGCCTAATTGCTTTTGAAACTTCTTTGTACATTAAACCATAAACACCACAGCAGTTCTGTATGGAAATGACATGTGCTGTGAAAGGAAATGCCCCTGTCACTGCAGATCTGCTGCCTGGTAGTATCTTTGAGTGTTCCTGAGCTTCTAGCTGCTGAGAAGCCATCCTTCAGACTCTACGTTCTGTTGCCTCTTTCCAAAAGAAGCAGCCCATAATAGATTTTTGCCTCTCCAAGTTGAATTTATATGGTAATAACCACGTTTTCTGCCTCAGCACTCAATGGAAAGCAGTAAAATGAAGGTAGGACTTGCACCAGCAGGGCTGAAGCATTTCCTTCTCTCTAACTTCCTACAAGTAAGAGCACAGAGGATGCACATGGCAGCTGCCTGTTACAGGATCTACAGGAGCGAGGCCCCGGCCCTGGTTGGGTTTGCATGATATCACTCATAAATGCTGACAGAAACTGTCTTGGGAAGGATGACACTGAGCAGGGCTGTGTGGCCAACGGCAGAGCACTGGCTATCAGCAGCTCACAGGGCTTTCCTCCGAGGGCTGGGTGTCCCTGCTGCATTGCCTCCTCAAAAAACACAAAGTGCTTGATTCCTGTGAAATCCAGTAAAACCTTCTTCACCTGTGCAGGTTCGTCAGCAAGCTGAAAGTACTCCACAAATCACTAGAGATCTGAATGTGTAGGCAGTGGTCAAATAAGGAACGAAACATAAAAGTACAATGAAAATTTTGTTTTGAGACCCCTGAGGTGTAGTTGAACGCCAGCATCAAATTCCTTCTGCAAGCTTCAAGAAAAATGTGAGATGATGGCATGAGGAAGGAAGGTCAAATGAAGTTACAATTTTTTTTTGTTGTTGTTCTCAAATTAACTTGACAATTTTGCACTTATACATGCTCCCATCATATCAAATTTAATTGTGTTTCAAGGCAAACCAGGAAAGCATAATAGCTGAGAGATTTGATTTTGCTCCTTAAATAGAAAGTTTAAACATTGTTATGGAAAAGGAATGCTTCTCCTACACTGTAGTTCCTTTATTTTTAATTCTCTTGAAAGTTAAAACCATACTTGTAAATTTTCCCTTCCCCAACAGAACAGAAATTGAATACAATGTTTATAGCAGACCATCTTATTTCTAAAGAAAGTACTTCAGCACATTGAAAACAACTCAGCAACTGTGTTACAGGCATAGGGAGCAGCCCCGTTCTGTAATAAGCTATTCGTTATCAGCCGAGTCCAGAACTGAACCAACAAGTAATTTAAAAGCAGTAAGAACAGAGAGCGAAACCTGTGACTCAAAGATAAATGCTAGTCTAGGTTTATCTGAGAAACAATGAAATGTAGCTAGCGAGGAGCAGCTTTTGAGTCAGCTTTTCTCTCAACATGGAATTAACACTGGTAATGTTTCTGTTCTGTGAGTGACCAAACAACTACCTCTTGAAAGCACGAGTGCGGCAGTCACGGTAGCATCCCAGGTCCCTCACCCCGAGCACCTTGAGGACTGGTTTCGGGTTTCTTGGTGACATCAGCCCACCCTTGAGTGGAAAAAAAACAGGAGCAGGGTTTGTGTGCGGACAACTAGGAAAGGGCGTAGGAGTAAGGCGGGATACAGCCACTTTTTCAGGATATTGTTCCAGCTGATGGCAGCTCAGCTCTGAGGGACTCTGTGAAACAAAGACGGTGTATCTGTGCAACATCTTCAGACTTCTGCCACGAATTCTCCCAGATGCTTTCCAAACACAAAACTTAAAGCCCGAACAGGACGTGCCTGGCGTCTGACGAGCTCCGTGGGCTGAATGACCCCTAACATGTTGTGGAAGGCTTCCTTACTCCTCTGTTTGGAAGCTGTCCCTTCCCAGTTTTACCTGGTGTTCCCTCAAGAGCCACGGAGTGGGGGAGTCCTCGCTCACCCTCACCTGCCTCTCAATCCTACCCCGGCGAGCACCGAGTCTGAGGCGACAGCACGAGATGCCCTCGCTCACATCACAACACACACCTGGAAATCGGAGGTTGCTCCGGGGGCAGCAAACCCCTCCTGCCTCCCGCATCCCACCTGCCTCGGTCCGGGAGGCAGCCCCGGAGGGGACGGGAGGTGGGAAGCGAAGGTGCTTTTCCCTGGCACCGCAGCGGCCAGCGAGTAAATCCCGCGCAGTGCATTCCAGGGAAAACACCGGGGCTGCGGCGCTGCCCGGCGGGAAGGGTCGAAGAGCTATTCCAGGTACTCGCTGAGGCCGCGCACGAAGCCCCGCACGAACCTGGGCGGCCTCGGCGAGCCCGGGCTGCCCCAGCCCCCCGAGTGCCCGCGATGGGAGCGGAACGCCGGCGTGGCGGGACCCGCTCTGGCCCCGGGACGTGTCCGAGGGGCTCCCCAAACCCCCCGACGGCCGCCCTGCCCCCTCGCAACCCCCTACCTCCTGCTCGCCCGCCGGGGTGTCCCTCGCAGCCCCCGCCATGGCACCGCGGACATCCCACCCCGTCCGACACCTGCGCGCCCGGGGCGGGGCGGCGGAGCGGAGCCGAGGGAGAGCGGGCGGTGTCCTCGCTGCCCCCTCCCAGAGCCCTGGAGGGGCGAAGGCGCCGGCGCTGCCCTACCGTCCTGGGACGGGGGATCCCCCGCCCCGCCGAGCCCCCACACCCCGCGCCCTCCGTCCCTCCCCGGCACCTCCGCGGGGAGAGGAGGCGGGCAGCGGCCGGCGGCCACAGCTCCGCAGGGTGCGGGGCTCAAGGACGGGGCACGGCGGTAGAGGGGGCCGGGGCTGTTCTCATCCACAGCCCCAAAACGCCAGCTCTGCCTCTCTGAAGAGATGCGCTGTGTCCCGATATACAGGGATGTAGAACCACGCCGGACAGCCACGCTGTCAGCTGCACGGCGATCACACACCACCCGCCCTCAAACCGGGACGCGCTGCGGGGAGAGCGGCTGGTAATTCTTCCATGAGGGTGGTTAGATGTTGTAAGGGGCTGCCCGGGGACGCGGTGCAGGCACGGGCCCTGGAGCTGTTTAAGGAAAGACTGGATGTCACTCAGTGCCATGGTCTGCTTGACAAGGTGGTGTTGGGTCATAGGTTGGACTCGATGATTTCAGAGGTCTTTTCCAACCTCATCGATTCTGTGATTCTGTTGCCCCCAAGCCAGCACTCTTATCTAGGATACACGAGTTCACCACCACCCTGCCCCTGGGAAAGTGCTCTTGTTAGCATGCTCCGCATTAGAGGAAAGAAATACAAATTGCATTTTGAAGTATGAATCCTTTCAACAGTGAGACAGCCTGAGAGAAGAGCATTTAACAAAGCCAACAGGAGGACTTGTGACCTGCTTGTCTTGGGGAGATGATGACTAATCAATCTCTATGCCCAGGGCTTTTTGGTGGGACTGATTCAAAGAGCTCTGCTACTGACAAGGTCACCTGGTGGGTACTGGGCAGCAACTGCAAACCATGCCATGAAGTACTGACATTCAAATCTCGTTTGGTAAGAATAATTACAGCAAATTTGCAAAATTCCGAAAAATCAAGACATTAAAGAATTTTCTAAAAACCAGACCTTTAACTGAGATTGTGGCCTTAATACACCTTGTTGAAAACTCTCTTAAGCTTTTGGGCTCCAATGGGGGTCTCTAGAGGCTGATGCCAGATGAGCTTCAGAAGAAAGATGGATTGCCCAGTACCAAGCTAAATACAAGATATGTATCTAACATTCAAATTCAACATTTAGGTTGTTTTCTCTTTACACAGTCCTCATAACACATTCAATCTTTTTTACCTGCATTCACATGTTTCTTCAGAAAGGGAAAACCTACAGAAAATGCTTCCTTTTGTTGTTCTTTTCTTGGCTATTTCAATTTTGCTGTAAAATACCTTAAGGCACAGGGTTTACTCAAAATAGCAAAGGCTTGTGAAGTAACAATGAGTAACTGATAGTATTTGTGTTTCACAAACTCTAGCACTGATCAAGTCAGTTTTGCTGTTGTTTGACCAATGCACAATTGCTGTCTACAGCACTGAGCAAGAGATTAGGCTGTCCAGACACTACAGGTAGCTAATCAGTCTTTACAAACTTAACCAAAACCAATTAGATTTAGGAGAGTCCTCTATTCATTCCAAAGATTTTCTCCAAATTAGGAAATAAGTTATTCAATCACAGTTCTTTGCCTTTTTTTAAAGGCACTTTCTGGTCTAGCATGGGATTAATGCAGCCAGCATCACTTCAGACTTTTCAAAGATTTTCTCTCATTTTGTATTTAAGATCATGACACTTTCAAACTGCAAATGCACACTCAAGTACACCAAAGCTGCAGCCAGACACAGTTGGTTTTAGTAAAGCACCAAACTACCCTATCTCTTAAAATGCTGGTAGCAGATGTGAATCAACGTTGAAATACAAAATACTTACTGCTCCTTCCAAAGGATAGCAAGCAAAATGGATTTACCCACTCCAAAATTTTACACTCCCTCCTTCAATTTCAATCTTAAACTAATTATTTCTTCAAATTTCTGTGCTGCAAGTGCATGAATAGTAGTACACTGTTACTTTTGACATTTCATGCACCTTTTCTAAAGTACAACTGAGATCACAATCAAGCATATATGATTTTCTAATACTTAGTTGTACATTAAGACAAATTTGAAAGCACTGATTAATAAAATTCCCTGTTTAGGAAGCTCTGGGAACCGAGGGCTGGAGCAGTGTCTGTACGTGCTCTGTCTTTTCAATTTTACTGGTGGATTTGTCTGTACATTTAGTTTTGTTTTTCACACAGGAGTCAGTGCAAGAGCAAAGAAAATTTAATGGTACCACTTGTTACATAAACCTGAATGACACAGTAGCACAGGAAGTTTATAGCACTGGAAAGTGTTTAAAGGCATAGTTTTCAGATTTGCTTCCTGAGGACACTGAATAGATATTTGCTCAGCTGACTTTCACTTCAAACTCACTATGAAAGATGCTGAAGTAAACCAGTTTTATATCCCTGGGAATGAAAGAGAGTTTATCCCTAGTTTGAAGTCTCACTACTTTTTAGAATACAAGTCACTCCAACGAAGTAATTTTCTATTTAGAACAAAACCAGGAAAACCCAAACCCATCTTTCACTCAACCACGCAGAAGAAGTACAACCCCAACAACCAATCCTCTGGCACAGGTAGCACAGAGGAGTCAGGACCCACTGAAGGTCCTGGGATATGTCTTACCTGGGTATTTTAGTTCCATTCACAATCCCACATGCTTAATAAACACAGTACAAAATATTTAGTCTTTATGGTGTTTTCTCTTTTAGCAAAACATGGAATAGTTGGCTACAAACTTTATGCCTTGAGTACATGAATAGCAAAATAAAAGATTTGGATGGAAATGAGGCAAAGTGGAGAGAAAAACTTCAGTTTTCCAGTAAGGATTTTCAACATCTTTGAAACTTGACCACATGCAGTTAGTGTCTCAATCAGCTGGACAGTTCAGGACAGAGGCAGATAAACAGTACAAAAACAACTGTGTCCCTCTAAACATTCCTGCATGGTGATAGCCAAAAAAGCTTTAGTTTCTGTGTGACAAAGCTACAAGTGGGTCCCTATGCTAATGAGCTAGGTAGTTTAACATCACCTGATCCGCAAGACACCTGTAGCAGCCCAAAAGAAGCAGAAACCACTTCAACCATTGGTAAGAACAATTCCTTCAGAGCTTACTTTGAGGCACTTCATATGCAGTATGCACCAGACTACCTCATTTGTATCTTCTCACACATGCACCTACCACCATGTGAAGACTTGACAGAACATTATTACCCTGCAGATCTTGTAATAAAAGTTATATCCTGAAGATTTTCAAGTCAGAGTTCAAATGTGAGCTTGCCTGCAGTATTGGTTGTCTAAGAGTTACTATGAGAAGAATGCAAACTCAGCAGTTTACACTATAATGTAAGTGAAATGCTTCACTTTAGTCCAAAGTGCAAAAATAAATACTATTTTTCCTTAAAAGGTGCTATCAGTAGTTAAGTCTCAGAGAACTGTTCCACCCATATCCACTTATTAAGTAACTAAGAAGCTTTTTACCTAAGGAAATTCTAAGGATGTTCTGCTGTACGGTTACCTCTGCTACATTATACAGCCAGGCTCCGACCACCCAGTTCAGCTGAAAATACCTCTATTATAGCAGACAACAGCACAGCACCCATTCTGCTCTCTAAGAGCACAGTGCATGAGGATGTGAGGCCACCCACATATTGCTGGTTACATTTTTGGTTTTGCCTAGCTCACCCTGCAGATAGTTTTTGGTCAGTTAAAAGCTAATTTGATCTTGTACTATTGATAGCAGTTTTTTGCTCATTCTTGAGCTGTCCATTAGGTGTAGCAGCAGTTTTGTAGTCACTTTCAGGTGCTCTTATCACTAACAGTCTGAAAGGTTCCGTTGTTTTCCGAAGTCTCTGAACAACAACAGCATTTTGCAACTTTGCTTCCTCGAGTGTGAGTGTCTCATCCTGCAGCTCTCGAAAGGGCAGGGAGGTCGTCAGTGTGAAGGGAACACTTCCCTCAGATCCTTGATACTTTGTTATGAAGTCTCTGACATGGCTGATTCTGGGAAGAAAGTAAGAGAACTCAGCATTAGAGTTTCGGCACTGCAATCCCCACACACGTGCATAACACACACAGCCACCACGGGATAGGAATGAAACAGCTTCATGGAATGCCTGACAGCAGAGAACTGGAACAATACAGATGAGGTGGTATCCTGAAACGCCTGATCCACTTGGGAGGCAAGGACCAAGATCTGCATGCTCTGAGAGTACTCCCAAGGGGACAGGGATGAGTATCTTATTCTGAGCACTCAAATGCACCACTGTGGATCCGATGGTAGTTACACAAACCTACCATTTCCTAACCAGCTGGTGGAGCCCTTACCTGAGGGTTCTGTAGCCAAGAGCTAGAATAAAGATGCCTCCAGTGTGTGGTTCATGTAGCGGAACCATAATAAAAATAAAGAAAAAGGGTTTGAAAAAATTATTTGGACAGCTGATACATTAACTAGGTCTAAATACAGTCCCATCCTCCCAAAGCAAGGGCACAGTGAATTCATTATGGGTTCAAGCTGTCTGTGAAGAACCTTTCAACAAGAGAGCAAGACAGAGGTTTTGCTGTGGAAGAATCAGGATCGACCAATTTAATTAGAAAACGAAGATGAAAAGATACACCTGTATGAATAAAATTACCACAGTGACAATGTCCATTCTCTGGTCCTGAGGCCAACTGGCAGACTGGCTGCTGGTAAATGCCTAAACTCATCCTTCCTCTCCCCCACGCACAGGGTCTCTCATGAGGTTTACTGTTTCCTGGGAACGGTCCAGGACCTGAGCTAACATCTGAACCATGGCTAGGTATTGACGGAGGGAAGTGCTGGCTGGCTGGGGGCAATGCCATCCCACCACTTTAGCAGCACAGATGCCCAAGTTTCCATGCCTTAGCCACACTCACCAGCACAGACACAGCCAACAAGATAAAAACTAATTCCTGTGCATGCAGGCCTCAATACAGAGACACTGCTCGGTCTTACAAGCCAAGAGCTTGAAAAACCTCAAACAGGACTAAATTTTTGGTTGGACATTTACAGGTGTCTACATATGCATTATATCAAAGTTGATTGGGTTCCAAGAGCAAATCAGGCAATCAGCCACCAGCTCCCTGCTTCAGGGTGAAAAAGTTCTTTTCCAGGCTCCATACCTGATGCTCCAGGGCAACACTAACCTACCAAGTGCTCAAGAGGGGACACAACTCAATCCAGGACACAGCTCTGTGTGCTATTCCTACAACTCTGCTCTCCTGGTTGCTACACTCCCATGCCTCAATTCCCCACACTGCAACACTACAATGTTTCCTGTGCTTCTGCTCCAATCTTTCATCAGTAATCACCTTGTATCCACAGCAGCAGTTACTGTGGCACCTACACAGTCCAGCTGCAAAAAGCTAAAAGTAATCAATTTACCCAGGCACTGCAATATATGGGCTACATGTTATTAATCTGTATGTTAGTTAACAAATAGCTGACTGTCTCCTGCACTGGAAGGAGTGCTGTGTATGCAATCATCATGCTTAAGGATATGTACTCTAAAAGGATTTCCCTCTAGTTCTTATCAGCTCATACACAAATACTGTGAACAGCACAAACGTGCTGGTCTTGTGGCAACGGGCTATGCTATGATGGAATATTTATTGCCCACTACTTCAGAAAGAGCATTACACCAGTAAAGATGTTGTTCTGCTTATCTCAGATGTTTTTTTCCTCTCAAAAGCACTTAGAAGCTGTTCAAACTGCTATTTACTATGAAGACAAAAAGCTTCTAAATATACTTAAATGTGTGGGACCTGGAATAATTGAGATATTAAGCCCTTCAATGAAGTATTTATAATTAAAATAGCAATTTACCCTTCAGCAGTACATCACAACAGTGTTTCAGTTCATATCTTAGGCCACTAATAGTAACAAATCAGTACAAGTCAAAGAAAAAGCTACAGTCATTAACCTTCAACAGCTAAGCTTTCCTTCTGACCAGCCACAGACATATACAGTTTATCTTGACAGCAGCCTGGGTTGTATTAAATCTGTGATACCTTTAAATTGCTTCACAGAGAAGCACAGGCAACATATCCTTTCCACATGACATGACTGTGTAGTACTGGAGTAATTTCTCAAATTCAGATTTGAGAAAGGTCTCTAAAGACAGGAACTCTACAATTTAAAGTGTTAATCCCACTTTCTCAAAGCTCCTGCATACATGCGCTGTGCTGACACCTTCTGACATTATCCTCATTTCTAAGCCTCTTTGGGAACGAGAAATTTTATTAATTAAGAATTAAACACACTGTTTGCATTCTATTCTGTCCATGTTGGCATGCAGGGGATGAACCTCCCTGCCCAGTGCACCAACTACAGCCCTCCCCAGAGGTTTCTCTGGCTCAACTCTAAGTCCCTTTCTCCAGCTCCCACCTGTGGTGCTGTCTATGCCCAATGACCAGCAGGCTTTATACTAAGCCATTTGTTCCAGATGTAGTGGTTTTGTGAGAGATCTATCACGTTAAAAGCTACTTCCTCTAGTAATGACCAGTATGTACACCTTAACTTTCACTAACCTACAAAGAACTCCTACAGTTTCCTCAGGTTTTCCTTTATGCTCAGTTATGACACAAGTTTTAACATCAGTTCACATTCCTCTTATGTTCCTCTCTTGTCAGCTAAAAGATTTCTCAAAATTTCAAAGGTCTTCCAGATACAACTGAAGAGCAGTCCAGTGCTAAATGAACCAAGGAAATTAGATGCTTAAGTGTACAGGCATTAAGACAAATAGTTCAGATGCAAATACATATGACAGTGGTAAAATAAATCTTACCTGTGAGAAACATTGAATTTCTGAATTATCCTTTCCCCATCAGCTAACCAGATCTGGACACTGGTGATAGGCTCCAAATCATTCAAGTGCACTAAAGGCAGGTGTCTTCTGTCATCAGGTCCTTGATGATCATCTCTTACTTTAGAGACTATCTTTGGAGTAGCACTGAAAAGAAAAGCCACATGAGGTTATGGCTTCTGTGTACACACACGAGCTTGAACCTCCCTTCAGATCTCTGCTTCTGGAGATTTCTGCCCTGTGACAGAGTGCATTGATGACTTCTTAGTTTAATAAATATAGGAATGCTGACATAAAGATCAGCTTTTTTCTTTCTTCCTTATTTTTTTTCTACACGTATGCCAATATTTTCACTTAAAGACTAAAACTTGCTAAAGAATTTCAGTTTGCTTGTGTTTAATATTTTTATAAGATGGAAAGGAACTTAAATATCAGAGGATTAAACATGAATATACAAGAGACACAACCGTCTGAAGATTCTTCATGCATTTTTGTACTCTAAGCACACAGGTAAAACTTTAAGGGGGTTGAGTATTGAATTTGCATACTCAAAGTTAATTTTCAGCATAATGTGATTACAGTAATTCGATTTAACTGAACGTTGTTAGCCTTGATTTAGACTCCAGCATCATCTATCTCAGCTTAGAAGAATTACTCATCTATCAGAGAAATTGACTTAATGTGAAAAATCCAGACTGATGCACACAGCATTTGGATTTTTTTTTCCTAAGGCATTTTCAACAGCTGACCCAACCACAGGGGCAAAGATTCATAAAATGACTTGACAGAATGCAAGGACCTCAGTCCAACTGCGTGGTCTTAAAAAACAAACAATAAAAAAACAGCTGGCAAAAATTTATTCTGAAGAAGTGTCTAGAGCTTAGTGCTTCTTTCATGACTAAGCTTGTTCAGCATGTACAGTTTAAGTCCTCATTGGCCCTCATCCAATGGGCACATTCTCAGCTCCTGTGAGCATAACCAGATGTTTGCTTGCAGAACAATAGCAATGATTTAAGGAGTTACCATTTCTCCTCTGAGCTCAGCTGTGGTCACTGCCTACACGAGCACCCTACACAGCAGTTTGCAGAAAAGCTCTCTTTGCACAGAAAATCGGTGAGTTACAGTTTCTTGAGAGAGAAGTGGGTAACTGATGGCCATAGAGTAACAGTCTTAACTACACTGCACACCTGCTTTGCAGACAAACCCCGTTTTCATGTTCTTGTACCTTAGTTTATTCGTAAGGCAGAAAAGTCATAGCTAATTTATTATTAGCCAATGACTTAATATGTTCAGGCTAATAAAGCTGGAGTCTTAAGTGCAAGTTTAGTCAGAGGTATTTCAAAATCTTTTATTGCCCAGTTAAGTGCTGCCTGAACTTCTAGGATACCAGCCAGTAGAAGCACTTTTTATATCTTCCACAGAAACTCAGCAAAAAGAATGAGAATCAAGAAATCTCATTTCCAAGTGAGAGATGTTCAGTGTGACTGGAGACAGAATTGTTTTGCATTATACAGAAATTAGCTGCGGCACAAGGACTTGGCACCAATGAATTACAAGAGGCACATCTGTAAAATATTCTGCCATTACAAGTACAGGTGGAAGTACTACCATCCACCTGCCTCACTACCTCACAAACAGCTTCTGTTCATGCCTGACCTCAATACGAAGTAAGACTTAACTGCCCTCCAGATCAGGAAGAAAAGCCTGAGTACCAGCAAGATAACGTCAAATAGTCTTGCAAGCAGAGGAAAAAAAAAATTAAATTTCAAGTCATACTTCAGTCCAGCAATGCCCAGCTCTTGCTCCCTCCTTGCTCAGTTGCTGGTTCAGACACTGCAGAACTTGTGTGAGTGAGCTGCCTCCAGGACAGCAGAGGCTGCAGAGGTGCTCAGCCATGGTGTCTGGCTCAGGCTGGTCTGGGCTGCACTGGTCACAGCTGTAGCTCAGACAACTGTCTTGCATGGACACAGATTTTGGTGTCGTTCCCAAAGCAACTTCCCTCACATATGCGGCAGGCACTGGAGGCGATTCTTTCAGTAGCAAGTGTGTGTGAGACTGGAGCCAACACATTAAGTGAAGCTTTAAGAGAAAGTTAGAACACCTGTATTCACCAGGATTTCAAGCATTATTGTATGTAAAAACTTTTCTCTTGCAGAACTGACAGATAAAGCCATCTAGTGGTGGGAGCTTTGACTAAAGCCAAAACCCAAGAATCTAAGCCTTATTAGCCTCAGATTGAAGCATTATAACTCCTTTTAAGGCTTATTCCTTTTATAAAATTATCAACAGAAGATGTAAACCAGAGATCGAAGAGACATAAGAGCATCTTGTCAATTTTCTGACAGGAGAAAGCCCAGGAGTTAGGTATCACGCCTTACCCTGACTGATGGTTAAGCAGCTTGACACACAATGCTTTACCCTAATGAGGTTACAGAGCAAGCTTGCTTTGCTACAAGGAATTTCAGTCAATAGTTTAATTAACATGTTTCTGAGGCAGTTTCAAACATGCATAGATTAGCTCAATAGAAAAGTGGGGTTGCAAATCTAGTCATAATCCCAAACTATGAAACGCATCTGAACAGTGATAGATAAAACAGAATATACCCATTAGTTACAGAGGTTCATGAGGTACATTGGAAATTTTTGATAAGTCTTACTTATTTCTCCTGTAAAACAAAAAGGCAGATGATCAAGCTTGTCTGAGCTATACCAACGTATATGTTATTTCTAGGTCCTCCAACAAAAGTTTTGAGAACCAGTCAATAGATCAATTTATAATGGTTCATCCATCACAAAATCCCTCCACTTGAGAACACTGACCAAGCATACACTATTAATTTTATAAGTTTATTTGATAAGCAGAGGTTTAGCCAGGCCATTAGCTGAAGTAAACTCTTCAGTTATTTATTTGTCACTCTTATTTCTTACTAATCACACAAGTGCTACTGTGGAAGAGGAGTTCTACAACTTAAAACTTGTTCCAGGTCTCAGTCACTGCTACTGCCCCGCAAAGCTTTTCTGCTGCAAGTCTGGTGTATACATGCAATGGACACTTATTAACAGCAGGAAGCGAGCACTACTTTATAGACTAGGACTGCTCACGGCTCATGTTTCCAACATCAGCAAAAATATTTACTTGTCTTTAAGGAAAAGGCTTTGATAGCATAGCACAGAATAGACTAGCAAGAGTAGAAAAAAAAATCCTGAGCAAGTTTTAGGATGTCTCAGTGAACAAGACCAGTCAACTGAAATTCACAGATTAGCATGTTTCTGAAACCTAACTTGCCTACTGGGAAGCAAGATCATTACTTGCTGTAGGCATGGCAGAGCACAACAAGCAACTGAACAACCTACCATTTAGCACTGGATAGCAGCAGAAACCCAGCACACTGAAGATCTTTTGGTTTTGCTATAAACAGGTTTACTTGTAGATAAAATAATGTTAAGTTGTTGACCCCCGTTTGCTCAGGATTTCTGTGCCACCAAAAGCAAGTCTTGCAGCATCTCATCCATGTCTCAAGGGAAGGTTTTCCCTATTGATTGTATCTAGTTGGGCGTGGAGCAACTGAATGGACTGTGCTACAGAAACAGATGAAACTCATAAAACAGGTCTTTGCTTCTCTGAGTCAGCCTGGAACCACTCACCCTTTACCTTTATCAGTCTTTTGCTCTGCACATTATCTTCTTCCCCTGCCTCAGCTCTTCCTGCCCAGGACAGGCTTTTTCCCAGCACAAGCTCTGGGGCATAGCAGCCAAACCTTTCCCACTTAATTGAAACAAGCTGTTCACCTAAGGCTGCACCACAGCTTAGGAACCCCAGCCTGCAGGCCTGCAGGAACCCCAGGCACTCAGCAGTGCCACCTGTGATGCCTTCTGTAGGCTCCTGGTCACTGAACGTGTCCTGTTCCCTAGGTTGAAGCCTGCTTTTATGGGCACACAAGTCTTGCACGACAGGGATATGTCAAGCAGATAATGTGGCAGGAGTAAGCAAAAGTCATAGGGATCAAATAAATGAACTCCTGGCCTATTGCTCTATAACAGCCTTCCAAAATACAGTTATTGTTTGGTTGTAAATCAAGTCCAGAATTAGCACTGGCATGAGTGGCTGACACTCTCCAACTACAAAAGAGACACGGATCACTGTAAAATGCTACAATGCCTTACTGCAACAAACACATGATTAATTACTGAACAACTTTAAGAGAATGCAAAATAACCTCTTACTTCTTCAGTTCCCTTTATGGGATTGTCATACTCCCTCCTCTTCCCAAACTATTGCACATAGTTTTAAAAGAGATTATTTTCTCTAAAACCACAGAATAGAAGAGTGACAGCATTTCAGCTGGAAACAGTTCTGCTAATATTGAGACCTTGTACAACGAAAGCCAAGAGCATCCTGGCTGTATTAACACAGCAACACAGCCAGTGGATTGCGGGAGCCAATTATCCCCCAAGCCTCATGGAGAGACAGTAAGATGCCTGCAGGACGGGGTACTCACCCTGTCAGCAGAAATTAAAGGAGAGTGGCTTGTTCAGCCTGTGGAAGAGATGGTGGTGGTTGTGGGGCACCTAAAAGCAGCCTGCCAGGGTCTGCAAGAGGGGGTAATGCTCTTCATGGTGGACAGAAATTCCAAAGAGAGGCACCCAGATTGGATAGAAGGAAAAAATTATTTTCCATGAGGACAGTCCAGCACTGAAGCAGGCTGCACAGTCTCTGCTCTTGTGGGATTTCAAGACCCAGTTGGATAAAAGCCTGAGTAACCTCATCTGTCCCCACAGATGACCCTGCTTTGAGCAGGATCTTTGATTAGAAAACTCCAGAGATCACTTCCAACCCGAATTATGATCCTTCACCATAGGTAGAGTTCCCTTCAGCTACTCAGTCATAGATCATATCAGTCTACTCACCTTCCTAATCTGTAACCATGTCCAGAAAAGGGATGAAACATGGGCTTTTTCGACGACAAATACACCTTATCTTTTTTATCTTCCACTTTCACCTCTATCTCCTCCTTATCAAAAACTTTTCGTAGCTCAAAAGGCAGTTCCCTTAAGAAGAAAAAAAAGGTCAAAAAAAAGTACTATACTGTTTTCAGTATATAAAATAGACCAATGATTAATACCTGTTCAACATTTGGCCTTTCAAGGATGATGCTTTTAAAAAATGACTTCACAGGTATTTACTAAAAGCTAGGTTAAGTGCATGGCATACACATAACTTCAAGTTCCTGAACTGCAAATTAACTAGAAAGCATATAATAAAACAAAACTCTATTACGTAAATTGTTGAGTGATGTTCAAATTTACTCAGCAGTTACCACTCTAAACACATGATGTGTAAGAAGTTCATTGTTGCCATACACTGCCGCAAAGGGTTCAATTATTTTATCCCCATAGTAAAACAAAAAGAAAAAGGCTTTTAATGAGGAAGGACTGAGTTTAGGCACAATGTATTTAATGACAAATAAAGAGAGATTTCAGCTTCTAAAAACTATATCATCGCTAACAGCTCCACTCTTTAGTGCAGTAACATCACCTTGGTAATGCTTTAATTGTATTAAGCAGAACACAACAATGCCTTTGTCTCTGAGCTCTGATGCAGACAGCACAATTTCGGGTGGTGGGGCTCAGCTGGCACAGGGGCTGTATTAAATGCTTCTCTACCATCAATGATTATGCAGAAACCATCTCATAATTAGCATCTTCACAGGCAAAGAATGGAATAAAAGTGGCAAACTTTTGATGAATGCACACAAAGGGCTTTAAACGGTGCAGTTAACTGCTGTTACAACAAATACAGGTGACAGCCATATAGGAGAAATAGTGTAAAATTAGTATTTTTGATGGCCTAGCAAAATATGGAAAAGAAAAATATAATGACTTAGTAATTTCACATGTTTGATAAGGAGGTATTAAATTGAATTATCCATAAAATTATATTCTCCTCTCCATTTGTACAGGGTGAGGAAACAGACTACAAATTAAAGGCTCAAAATCACACTGGTTTGTATGGTCAAACTCCTTTTTTTAAAGCAACAACTGCAAATACTAGCAAAAATCAGGGCAGCATGTTAACTTTTAACACAGGGAAAAATGTAAGATAGCTATTAACACAGGGATGAACATAAGATTGTTATATATACACAATAGCAAGTTTGTACTTGGAAAAATGTCAGAAATTTAAGACTGATCAGTTTCTTGATGCCACATAAGAACATCTGTGCCCATTTAAGGCTTTTCATCAACAAAAAGAAAACAAAGACCGTAAAAGCAGAAATGTTCGACCCCTTGTGCATGAGTTCATTAGTCAAAATACCATTTGATTTGTAGCTCTCATTGGGCACTGATTTATTCTTTATTTCATTGTGCACCTGCTGTGCCCCCTGCCAACACTGGCTTTTATCTATTCATCAGCAACTGTACAACTACTGCCACTGAGAGCTGTGTTAAACCTGTTGATGTTCCAACAGCCATCAGCACTGCAGGAACGAGACCGGCAGGGCCTGTGCTCCTACAGGGACACTGCAGTGCAGCAAAGCCACGTAAAAAACTGAGAGCACAAGCTAAGTGCTACCCAAAGCACATTAACTCAGGCTGGTTAAGAACACAAAACTTGCTTACCCCTTTTTAATGGACTCCAAGAACTGCTGGTTTGCAACATCAGTGTAGCTCCGAAGTTCGCTGTCATTTACCGTAAACCCATTTTTCCAAAGTTTAATGATTACATCAACCTACAGAGTAAGAACAATTCTCATTATAAAACTGATGTAAAAGAAGCTTGGTATACCCACATACCCTGTGATTATAAATCATCCACTTCATAGACTAAAAATACTGAGAGCAGGCTCAGTGTAATCAGCCTTGGCCTCGTGCCAACAGGCACAGCAACTGCAAGGGGTAAGTGACATTTCTAAGTATCTTGTGTCAGTCAGGGTTAGAAACAAACCCTTCCCCAATCATTTTGGTTTCCTAGGTCAAGAACACTCCTTCAATTCAGCAGAGGAAAAAAAAAAAAGTGCTGGACTATCACAGCCAGCTGCAACTCTTCAAGAGCTAATTTGAGAGCACACATGCCTGGTGTTGGAACACCAACTGCCAGAATAGTCCAGCTGGGGATTTATTAGGGTAAAGCCTGGTTCCGATCATTCACAAGGATTTTCTCTAAGTAAAGGCATTGAGATGATGCATGCAGAAGCCTTTCACTCAGGAAATGAAGCAAGTATCAGAAAACTTACTTTCAGACAGTCATACACTTACGTTACCCTGGAATTCCTGGGTGTATTCAAAACCTTGGTGGTGAGGGGAATGAAAAAATAATTTCTCGGTAATTTCTTAACTTTGCCAGAAATCATCCACTACTCTAACTTGTAGCCTTTGCACTGTTTCTCAACTGTAAGATGGATATTTGGCATTGTATTTTCATATTAAATTGTATCATGCAATTTAAGGAAGCATTTAGTTATCCAGGTGCCTGAAATAACATTGTCTTGACAGATACTTGGCCACAGATGAGGTATAGACAAATGCAGAATTCACCTCAGCTGGAAATTAGTTTGAACTAGGCTTGATAGTACCTGACAAGTTTGGAGTTTTTTTGGGGGGGGTTTTGTTTGTTTTCTTTTTCCAGTTTGACTTGTTAGTCGATTGCTACATAAATAAACAGCACGTGCAAACTGCTGAATAAAATTCTTTCTCTTTCGGTTGGGTAATCTGTCAAAAGAAGTAGACAGCACTCAGCAAGATTAGATTCCATCAAAAACTCCTGTGTCTCATGGCACCAATGCATATGGAAAGAGTTCTAATTATGGGAAGGTTTCTCTACAGTGAGCCAGTATGCAAATTTAACATGGACTAATTATTCCACACCAACTTCCTATTTAAGCATTGACACAACTAATGCCACGGAACACTATTTCAGGACTGCAATTTAAGATATTGCTCCTGACATTTCATTTCTTCCAGGGTCAGTTAAGGATCCGTGAACATAATTTCTGGCAATGCCCACTCCAAATTTCTTCTTGTCATCTTTGTTCTACACAGCCTTTTCTCCCTCCCCTTACCAGTCTTTGATGAGTAACAGAAAAACACGAAAAGGACAGAATCACCGAGATACAAACCCACACCGAACATCCCACTACAACCATAATTATATGAATAAGAGCAAATGAAAAATATTTGGGCTACGCCTCTGCATAAAAAGGCTGCAGCTCCTTAAATAACTTTCTTATGTAATAGTACTTGTCATTCCTTGAACTCCTGCTCACCTCACTCTCCTTACTAATAAAGCAAAAGTGCATTAGCCAATGCCAGCACTGGTTCTAGAATGACTCTAAACCCACTGTAAAGCACTAAGAGCCAAAAGCCCAGCAGCAAAGGCCTGGCTGATTGGGAGATGGGAGGCTGTTCCTACAGCTCTCTGAATTATGTGAGCACTTTTTTACGGATGTACTGGAAAAGACTGCTGGACTTCTGGCATTTGTTTTCCAGAAGACTCCTGGAGGGCTGTTATATCAAACATGAGTATTTTTTCTTCACTGCCTACCTGGTTCTTGACTGTGGTTGGGGGCACACACATAGCACCAACCTTCTGAGCTTCTTCAAATAGGTTATCTACAAAGTAGTCACAGTTTTGTTCTGTACCGTTCAAAATCTGATCATCGGTTCCTGATTTACACATCCTGCAGAACAAAGAAGTAAAAATGACTCCTCAGAGGACACATTAGAAGACTAGTAGGTACCTCAGAAGCTCTGTACCAAGAAATACAGAAGGCACACTCTCCCGCACCCAGCTTACTCAGCTGCTATAAAACGTCAGGTCAACTTTGCATTGTGCCTTTTCTATAAGCCTCTTACCAATCTCTAACTGCTACTATTTGCACTTCAAAAGCACAAGCGAAAGAACATAATCAGAAAAGATGAACTAATCTATACAAAGCTTCTAAACTTGGTATCAGAGCAAGGAATGCAAGTTAGATGATTCATACTTCTAACCATCATACACCTAGCTGCACACCAACGAAGGGCTTTCCTTAAAGCACTTCTGTGATACAAGCTTGGGTTCCTTCGCCATAAGTTTTAAAAAATACAAGAAAATTGTCCTAGGATTTACTCCTCCATCCCCACTTGAACCTCCCCATTCCCAGCACCATCTCAGAACCACCATTACTGTTTTGGAAAGTGCATTAGGGAAACTCAAGTGACTCAACACCACTGGAGCACACCGAAGAAATACAATAGAAGCCTTCAACGCTGTGGAGACTGCCAGGGTATTAAAAAAGATGCATCAACCACATCTTTTTATAGAACACTGTGTATGTGACAGCTGTTTCTGTTAGATTTTCACCAGTCAAAATGCAGAAATATGCAACCTGAATGAATGATTACCTCAGTATAGGTTCTTTACATAGTAAGAAGATTATGCAGCTTTTTGTAAACGTTGCAGGAGTTACTCCTACCGGAGATTCAGAAAAGTCTATTTTAAGCAATTCAGAAAATAAAAATCCCAGCTCTTGAAAAAATATCCAATTTTACATAAAACTCTGCATTGAATTCAAGAGCAGCAATGCTTACTGGAATGATAATTAGATACATTTGCATAAAATGGAATTGTTTGCAGTGCATCTATGCAACACTATGAATCCCTGGAGATTAACATCTTAAACAAAAGAAAACCTCAACAACTTTAAAGAAGAAATTTCAAAAGTATGCCGTCCCCATTTTAGTTTTTTAATAGAACAAAAGAAACTTGAAGCATTAATGTAACTATTCACTATGCTTTACCTCAGAAACAGAACTGGAAAAGCAAACACCTCCATATCAGATGCAGAGCTGCACAGTGAGTTAGCAATCTGAAGGGCTGCCTTGCTATTTTAAATAAAAATATTTACACAGCTTCTTTCATCTAGGAAACATTTCAGGTATGTGAAAAATCTTTCAGCAAAACAACGGGATTTTTACAACTTTCAGTATATGTGGAGCAGATAAATACAGTAAAAATATTGTATTTTAGAATTTAACACAAAGTTTGAAAAGTAATGACAGGACACACAAACGGCAGTGGGAAAGGAAGAGGGAAAATGGGGAGGAGAGAACTGGCACCTACCATTCTTTCTTTACAGTTTTGATATTGTCCATGTCTTTCATTCTGGTGCTTCCCCTAATTACAAAAAGAAAATGGTTTAAAACCAAAACCAAACAATATGCCCATCACACTTTGCCTCCTTTTGTAGCTGAAGTACTCTTTATATTTTTTCCTGTGCTGATAATACATTTAACCAGAAACCTCAACCTTCCCCCCCACCAAGTCTCCAGATGGTTCTTTGTTTTCCTGCAGTTTCTAATTTAACGACACATGAACCACGCATCTGTTCCAGACGCTCAAAGCAAGGTTACTTTTTCATGAACGTACAAAATACATTCCACAATAATAAGAGTGTGATGTGAAAATACATGCCCATACTTCTACAAAGGGAGGAAAAAGTACCACGTTCCTTTCCTGAGTGGCATGGTTTAAACTTCCCTGGTTTTACACAGCATTATGAGATGGTTGCAGAAAAACTGCACTGCCACTGCAGGCATTTGAGTGACCTTCACCTTAACTGTGCATTACTTAAAGGGGCAAGATTTGTCAGGTTCCCCTTCCTACCTTACCTCAAGACATTGTTGCAGCAACTCAGAAACTGTGAATTATCATTTCTGGCCTACTGTTAGCTGGCAAGAAAATCCTGGATTTGCAAGTATTAAATATGCTAAAGGATGAGTCTGCTGAGTCAAAAGAAGTGAAAAATCCCACACTGATCTCATTACAGTCACTTCTGAATGCTCAGAAAAAAGTCACTGTAAGTCACAAAAAGCCAGAAACTTCCAAAAACACCCTTAAAAAAATAAAATCACTCCAAAATTGGAAAAGCCCACAAGAAAAGGGATTTTTTTAAGTTGCAACTGTGTTCAGAGAGTTATCCCTGACAACCACTGGTTATACAGGTGATATTCTGCTCCTGGCAGGTTCAGGACTAAGTCATGACATTGTGCCTGGCTTTCAGAGAGCATCAAACTAAGCAGTGACAGCCATCACACTCCTGAACAAAGCAGTATGCACAGCACCACTAATACATATTTTAAGTGATCTTGAAATCTAATTTAACAATATGTGAAGCTTAGGGGAAAACAACATTCACTGCAGCACTAACCAAAAAAACCCCACCACATGCAGTACTAATTCATTCTCCTTGGGACTTTAATATTGGTATTCTTTCAACTTCGAAGTTAAAATCCTTGTGAGAGACATTCTATAGAAAAATATATAAGCCTCCAAAAAAACCCTAAAATGGCCAGTCTTAAATTTAACTAGTGCTGTTATGCATTAAGACAAAACACTATGTTTTGCACACCTTTGACATGTCACACAAGACGAGGTATATTTTTTTTCCCCCCATCAGTGTTCTGCCAGAGCCCTACATCTATCAGGCAAGCCTGTGCTGGTACCTGATGTTATATTCATACCTGTTCATTGCTCTTGGAACTTTGCACTGCACTTGGGAAAAAAGAACTCTCAGTATCAAGTAAGCAGAGTGAAATTGCAATGCTTACAAAGTGTAATTTTTTCAAACTTCTCTCAAATTCAGTTTTAACACACTCTGGCATGAAGTTTTTGCTCGTGTTTAGCCCAGAGTAATTCTCTGTGGTTTGTGTTAATGTGCTTATCTTCTAATCTTTTACTCCAGTATGCTACTCCCCAAAGCAACAAGAGCCACCTCCTGCCATCTGCTTTTGTTGATCCTCTGTGACTTGTCATCAGAGCTGTTAAAGAGAAACAGACACAATGAAGCAGCTCTTCAAATTAGCTCTTTGGCTACATTAGGCTGGCCTCAAATGTGCATGAATAGTATTCAAAACTGGTCAGCTGTGAAAGCTGCTGTTCCTTCTAAAGTACAACAGCAATTACACTTAGAAGAAATGTTTGTGTTAATCTCTCAAGGTGAAGAATCATCCTATACAGCATATTGATGTTTATTATGGTCAAAAGCCATTAAAACATAGTGATCAGAATGCACTGCAAGCATTTCAGCTCAGCACGTCAACCCAGCCAGCACAAACCACCTCCTCTCACCAACTTCTGACAGACATCCCCAGTTGCCACTTAAAATGTTAAGAATTTCAGTACGTAATTTTTGCGTCAGTGGCAAAATGTACCTCAGAACTGAACTACCACCTCCGGAAACTAAATTTAAAACATGGGAAGAAGCTGCAAATGCCAGCAGCCCACCACAGCTACATCTATTAACTGGGGTTAGGATACTCCTGGCCATTCCCACACAGCCCCAGGGGCTTTCCAGCCCCAGGAAGATGGGCCACTGACCCAGCAGTGGCCTTTCACAGCCAGAGCTTCCAAACAGGCAGCCCTCAATAGGCATATTTGTTTTGGCAAATAATTTTATGGCCAATACTGTTGAGCCCACACTTACAGTTATTTTAATACAAGAAAAACAAAACAGAAACTACCTTTGAGGCTTTCCTTGCTGTGAAGGGCAGCAATACCCAGAGAAGCACACGCAGCCCCCTCCCCGGACAGCCTGCTAACCCCTAACTAACTTTGGCAGAACAAACTCCTCCAGTTGAGAGCAGCTCGCAGCACAGCACAATCTGTCCCTGCACTGCACAGAAATTACAGCTGAAAATTGCACTGTAGTGTGCCACAGAGAGACAGAAGACTACAGAGAAATGGCAAGTACAAATTAATAGCGAGATGAACACCAAACCTAATGGCCTGAAAGTGACTGATGTGCTCAGGTACAAACCACAGCATTCACACTTCCTCTCCAGCTGGCTCAAGAAGCTGTGCACTCAGAGAGAAACCTGTCCCCAGCCTTGATGTCCAGGTGTTAGGAAAATAAATTACTTGTCCGTAGAACTGCCTTGTTAAGGTTTAGGACTTGACATGCTTCAACGATCATAGACCTAGGGGGAGGTTAACAAAGCTTGGGATGAAGGATGCATTAGTGATAGTGGACACAAAGAATGCAGCACTTACAGGCCCCAAGGACATTGGGTAGAACTTCCATGATAAGGAAGAAACTAATAAAGCCAGCTCAGCAACTGTGCTGAAATCCCTTCCAAGTGGGTAAAAGGTAATTCCAGCAGGGCAAAATCGTGACCAGCAACTCACAGACCACCAACCCAAGAAAACCACCTATTTAAAAGAGAAAGACTGAGCATGCAAACTACTTAGCATGAGAAGCAGGGGAATCATTTAACCAATAAAAGACAGAATACTCATTAATAAGAGAACTATGTAAACTTGTAGCCAATGAACATTAATGCCTTTGTTTGCTAAAACGTATAAACAGTGTAAAGTTTTGATAGTCGTCGTGCTGGCTTTGTGGATTTACCACCCAGCCCTTCTTTCCACTCAGAACTGCAAATAAATCAAGTACCTTGGCTCTGTGTGTGGATTAGCCTCATGCACAGCAGGTCGAAGAACCTATTTTGGGACAACCCCGCGGCTGCGACACCTGAACTCGCCCGCACCCCGAGAGCCAGGCCGGGCACAGGCTCCGCGCCTCCCGCCGGTGCCAAACCTGCCCGCCGAGCGCGGCCCCCGCCCCGGCGGCCGGCCAGGAGGTATTTTTAGGCGATGAGGCAATACCGCGGTACCGACGCGGAGGCGGAACGCCCAGGGCGCCCCGAGCCGGGCCCCCCAAGGGCCGCTCCTGCTCCGGGACGCGGCCGATTTGGAGCGGGGCTGAGCCGCCGGGCGGAGGCAGCGGGGAGGCTCAGCCCGCCCGCCCCAGGGACAGCCGCGGGTGAAGTCCGAGCGCCGACAGGAGCCGAGGAAGCGCCGGCTCTGCGGAACGCGCTCCCCTTGCCCGGCCTGTCCCCGCAGCGAACTCACCCACCCGTCCCGCAGCGCCCAGCCCGGCACCGGCCGCCCGCCGCGGAACTCCTCGGTGTCCCGCCTTGAGTGGCGCAGGCGCGGCGGCGCCGGGCGGGGCGGGCAGAGCTCCGCCCCGGTACCGAGGGGGGAGCGAGGGGTGCCCGTAGGGATTCGCACCCGCCGTGCCGGGGGAAACGCAGCTTCCCGGGGGCTCAATTACCCTGCGCTGCCGCGTCTTCCAGAGAAAGGCGAGGAGTGGGGTGTTTGTGGCCCGGCGCGGCTCGCCTTGAACGAGCCGGACGCCCCGCACCGCTGCGGCGGTGCCCGGGCAAGACCTGGCGCAGCATAGCGGAGATAAACATCCCTGCCCGGCCTGGGTGAGACTGCGAAGGCAGCTCTGTCCCGACTGCGGAACAAAGGACGCGGTCTGTGGGTCCGTCTGTGAAACCGCGGCATCCACAACAGTGGGGAATAGTCCCGGTGGCTGGGCACCCGCCCGGCCCCGGAGCGGCCCCGCGGCCCCGGCGGGAGCAGCCGCACTCTGAGCCCTTCGGAGAGCGGGAATGGCTCATTGTGCGGCGAGCGCTAATTACGGGCGAGTGTTGACCTATGTGAAAAGGAGCTCAGCCCGGGCCTCGCACCGAGGACAAAAGAGCGGCGCGGTGTCTGGGAAGCAGAGTTCCCGAGGGCGAATTAGATGGGAAAATGGGATCCTCGGAAAGAGGGATTGCGCTGTGTTGGGCCTTGGAGAAGCCGCTCTCTGCGGGACGAGGAGGTCCCGTGGTGCTAGGAGCTATCCAAGTATCCAAGGCCAACAGCGCAGAGAAGCTGCCAGCCCCTGAAAACACATACGGAACAGAGTGAACGCATCCCTTGCACCTGCGGGCTGTTTAATAAGGGTTGGAGTTTTTTACCCCAAAAATTAGCGATGCGCTGTAAAACATTTGGAATTAACCTAAAGTGAACAGCCACAACTAGCTAATTCGCACTAATTAATGGGAAATCCACTGCGAATTTACAAGTGCGATCAAAGGTAATTCTAAAGGCAGAGCTAATACTTCATTGAGTGTCGTCTTCACGTGGGACACGTTTCTGCAATCCCTTAATCGCAACAATTAAAATCACATTGTTCAGAAATATTAAAATAAGATGCTTAGTCTCAAAATTCCGTGATGGGTGAGTAAGAGAAGTAAAATCTGACATTTGACAGCTATAATTTCATTCTCTTTATAATGTACGTCACAATGCACTAAACCTTTTGAAGGCAGTTTGGATTAATCGTTAAATTTTAACTGGATGAGATCTAATTAGAGCTCCTACTTAAGAATCTTCAGGGAAGATAGTAAATTTGCCTTTTGTTTCGGTTGAAATACATGGAGTCTTATATTTCAAAACACGGATTCCTGAGATTCTATTCTCCCTGGTTTTGTTTAATGTTTAAAATACTTTGACATTTTCGAATAGAAGGTACTTGTTTGTTACAAGTGTTACTGATTCTGTTAAACAGGTTTTATATATTTAGAACTTAAATCACGGATATCATGACACTTGAAAAGTTCAAGGAATTTACAAAACCCTAGCTAAAACATCAGAAGGTTGTTTTGCAGTGCTGGACTGTTTTAAATTTTCTTTCAATATTTTAAGTACACTGTCTCTGTTTCATTAAACACACAAGTTCAGTAATATGCTTAACCCTTCCCTGGGAGCTCTTTCTGCAACAATTTGGCAGACAGGAAAGCATAGAGGGAGGCGAGGTTGGACTTACCTGGTGTAATGGTGCAGGTGCCCTGGCTGCAATCACGTACTGATTTAGAAGATTAGGTCTATTACTGGAAATCAGAGTACAGCTGGAGACATTCTTACCTACTACAATAGGAATCAGTGCCCTAGTGAATTCAGTGGTTTCTTAAAAGCTCTTCTAAGTTGTTCTGTCCTCCCTCAGGAGTCAAACTATTGACAAAACATAAGAGTAACAAAAATCTTAAGAAAGGTCTCCAACTCTTGTAAAATGTAAAAAATATTTTCTTTAAAGCTGGAAATTTTCAAGTTAGAGTGTTGTTTCAATCAAGACATCACTAAAATCCTTTCAGACTTCCGTGCATTTCATACAGCTTATTCTCTGGCAGTACACTAGATGAACAGAAGCAAATGGTCCTTTTCTTACCGTGTGGTGAATAGAAGAAAACAGCCCAGACTGTGTCTGCTGAAAAACCTCTAACAGGGTATTCATGAGATGAATACAACCATCTCATGCCCCTTTGTCAGGAGAGATCAGATGCACCGGCGTGGAAGATACTGACAACCCTCGAACTTGTTTTATAATGTAGGAGTGAATCTCAGTGTTGACAAAGTAAAGCAGGGTTTTAGCTGTCACTGCCATTCCTGTCAAGGTCACAGAAGAACCAGCACACATAGGCTATTGAAAAACAACCAGAAAACTAATTTTGAAGGGATATTTTTAAACCTTGTATTTAACAAGGTTAGCCTATGCCAGAGGACACTGTCAGCTACCTATAATTAAACATCAGCTGTATTGATTGACCTTAACTTGAGAGAGGAGTTGTTGCCTGAAGCCTTTTGTAAGTGTGTGCACAGAGCAGGAACAGACTGTGAGGGAACTGGGAATGCAAAATAAATAGGAGAACAGGGTCTGGTTATCCTGTAAATGGCAATTCCACTGATTAAGACAGCACGTTCCTCTGCATAGGAGGAATGGTTCTTGAAGGAATGTTAGACCTTCTAGGCTGCCACACATGGGGGAGTAGCTTAAGGAACTGATGTTTCTAGGAAGTCAGCTGTGCACTGGAAAAGCAACTCGTTGTTTCATGGGTGAATCAGCATTCATGACGAGGGTATTATCCTCATGCATTGAAAGAGTATCCACATGTTGCTGGACTCTTGGACTGTAAATACACAAGAAAATTGAATATAGCTTCAGTTTTAAAATTAGCATGAAATGCAAAAGCCCATGAAAAATTCAAGGCAGCCTGAGCAACTGTTTGTACCAGATAACACACATTTGGAAATAACATATCGTGAATTCTCAAAGACACTTTTAAGTACAATGATGACATGGTAGTGTATTTTATGAGCTTGTTCTTGGATCTGTCACATGAAAACACACTTCGAAAGCTACGATTGTGTGCGAGGACTAGGGGGATTTATGAACCAATAATGTTTTTGATGGACTCGCCATGTGATCCTAATCAAGCCATTATACATTTGTATGGTGCTGAAGCTTATCTACACATGTGTTCATAAATGCCTATTTTTATTGTGACCATTTTAGGACAGAGTCTGGTTTTTACTACAAAGCTATACATCACCCAGCATAGTAACAGGCTGGCGGTGCTACTTTCATATGATTAATGATCATAAGCACCAAAGTGAGATGATTTGCCACTTTTGTCCAAGATGGAAGTAATTTACAGCCTGAGTTATAGTGCAAAACAGACCCTGCAGATGCCTGGCTGCAATATCATCAGTCTGTGAGTTTCACACAATTATTATTATTATTAGAAAAACTATCTACTGTGACCTTAGCTCAACAGGAAAAATGTTATGGAAGCTAATGGCCACATGTGATGGGAAGATAATTTTGAAATATTAGGAGGTAAGTTTTACCACTCCCTTTTAATGTTATCTAAGAAATCTCTTTTCTGATCCCGCTTCAAGTTGCACTGATGTTATCTAGTGTGGAAAACAATCTTCATATAGGTGTGCTGATAATGGGGCTGGACATCAACTATTTAATTTGAAATCATAACTGTTATCCATTTTTAAATGACAATGGTAGTCTTCACATAATGACCCTTCTTTAATAACATAGCAAAATGCCTGCAATGTGGAATGATTCCACACACACATGTTGTGTGTTCCACTTCAAGGTAGTACCAATCCTGATTACTGGACACTGCTTGTTTGAAGTTTCCAAACTTATATCCCATAGGCATATCTCCATAATGGACAGTTCTCAAAGGAATAACCACACAATCTGAATTCCCTAACGTCCCGCTCAGGAAAAGGCTTAGGGTGGGTTTACAAAAGCAAGATATCTTGTGAATCTTTTTTTATTTCGAGATTCAGCTGAAACCAGGAGGAGCTGACAGCATGATTGAGAGGTGCACATATGAGCTTATAAATAGAGGCCTGAAAAGATGATTTGATTTCCATTCTTTGGAATGTTACTGCTATTCAGAGATATTGCAAAGTAATCTCTGGTAAATTGCCCATGATTGAAGCAAATGGTAACTCACTGAATAGACCCCTCTGGTCCTTACTAGGAAGAAACTCTGCAAAAGTTCTGAATAAGGTATGAAGGACTTTTTCTTTTGTTGTAACCCATTCCTTATTTCTTGGTAAAATAGGGACATGTGACAACAAAATCTTCCATCTCCAAATATTTCTTATGTCATTAAATACCATTCACGTAGCAAACAAGGCTTTCCATCGTGGGTAATTTTTTAACGTCTTTTTACATCATGATGTCCCAATATTACTTCATCTCCCAACTCTTTTTTAATGGAAAGGGACTCTTTTGCTCAAGTCATTTTTCATATTTTTCCAATTTCCCAGTGGTGTACCTGCCTCAGCAGATGGTGTGGCTTCTTCTTAATACATTTTTCAGATACCTTAATCTCTTTTCTGAACAACTGGAGATAAAAGGATGTTGAACACTGCTGTAAGCTTCAGCATTCATTATAAACTGGTTCCATTTGAAATATGGTCCTTCCCAATGGCATTTATTTGTAGAAGCATTTAGACATCTGTCTGTAAGACCAAACTACAAATCTTGAAACTGAATCTTACTGGGAATGAGCTGTATGTTTTTTTTTAATGTAATACTTAGTGGAATATGGCTTCAGTCCTTCTCCCCTTGTTTTTTTCATTGTCTCTCACTACTCAGAATTCTTACTTTTTTTCCCCTAAGCATTTCCTGCATGTAGAGTGCTGAAGGCAGTCTAAATAGGTTTTTAACATTGTTCTGTCTTCATATGACACTTGAACCAATGACAGATATAAAAAATGGGAACAAGTAAATTCTTGGATTAGTGAAATTACTCTAAATCCCTTTCTACAGTAATTCATCTTTCATTGTAAAACTACATTTAAGTCTCTAAGTATGTGTGATATAAAATATTAATCCTATGTTAACATGTTCTCTGCATTAAAAAAAAAAATCCAATCAAAGCTACCAAGCAAACCTTGTAACTTATGATTGATTTATTTATATTTTCAGTGCTAAAAATGGTGATGAGGCAGATATGGCAGCTATAAAGCCATAAGCTATTTGAGTCAAAATAACCAGCCACACCTTCTAAGAGGAACAAGACAACCAAGAAACCTGTAAATAAAATCATCTGTGAAAAACAACACAGGGAGTAAATATCCAAAATGAAGCATGTCTTTCCATGTTTCCTACCATGCTAACATAATGAGAATGAAGCACTACAAATGTTCAAAGCAGAGATCAGGGATTTTGAACTACATCAATCTCTCTACAGTAGTCCCTCCGGTGTCATAAAGAGTGCTCTCTGCATGTGGCTCACAGGAATGAGATCAGAACACTTAAAAAAAATTAAAAAAGGACACAACTGTGGTATAAATATCTACCAAATATAAAAGAAATAGCTATTGAGTTGGGGAATTTCTTTTATTTCAAGCAGATCTGGACAGGCACCCAGGAAAATCAATTTGCTTGCATCTTGACTAAGTTTATTTTACTTTTTAAAAGTCATCAGTGTTCATGAGAGGAGGAGTGCTGGTTTGAATCAGGCATGTTGCAAGCAGATGTTATGCAAGCTTCCCCAAACAGCCCTGCCAATGACTGCAATCCTGAGTTATGACATTCACTGTAACTGCTGCAGCCTGGGCTGTGTTTTTGGGCCACTCATCCGTTGGTTTTCCCCAAATGGGGATATTTTTGTGACAATTACAACAACTTGAAGATCAACATACTGTTCGTTTTCAGACCAACAGAATTTGAAAACTATGTCTGAGTTTCATGGCCTGTCATTACTACAGGACAGAAATGTTAAAGTACACTGTTTGTCATTATATATATGATGTGATACTGTTACTGAATATATCTCCTGGTGTTTGGTAAAGGACAGTCTCTTGCAGTTTCCTTCTATACCTACTTTTGAAGCCTAAAAAGGATGTGATTTCCAAATACCATTCTCAAAACCCCTTGTAGGTTTTTTTAATTAAAATACTCCTTTAGCCTACAAGTGTATGGAATGACTACATCCTTTCATAACCTTTAAATAAATAAATGGAAAAAAAAAAGATATTAAACCTGTCAAAACCAATCTCATGGAGCAGAACTACTCTACTTTTGAAAGACACTGCAGATTCTGGGACAGGAGATGAAGTACTGTTGCTAATACAGATTACAAGCTCTAAGTAGAGAATGTCAGATGAGACATTATAGTTCCTACCCTGAAATGCACTCTATTTTGGAGTATCTCATAAAACTAAAAATTTGCTGCTATTCACAGTAAGTTGTTTCTTTTTTTTTCTTGGATATTTAAAAAGCTGATTTTCTTATTATATATCCTGATGTCAGTGTTGCGTATTTTCTGTTTTTAACTACACGTTCTACCGTACTTTTACAGATTGTAATCTTGAAAAGAAAGATGTGGGAGTATGCAGGTAAAACAGAAGAGTAGTTTTTAAATTTATTGTTCTTTACTAAAACATTATCGCGCTTTCCATCCTTAAACAACACAAGTACTTTGATAAACCTTCATTGAGCCTAACAGTCAGAACCACGTGCTCAGTAATTTCATGATACTATTCTTTTTGGTTAAAGAAGCAAGGAACACTGAAATGACTTGCCCAGCAGTGCCAAAGCAGTCAGTGTGAAAGTTAACAGGCTGAGACTCTTAAAAACTGTGTGCTTGTGTTTCTCAGCTACGTTTCTTTCACAAAGCTTTTGGTTTCGGGGCTTAAGTGCAGGCACTGCGATAAGTTCTGTATAGGGCAACAAGTGGTGAGAGAATGATTCTTACATCGGCGAGAAGGCATTGGGTTCGTGAATAGGTTGAAGGGTTATAGTTTGCCAATAATATGAAAAACATTTAGGCATCCCGTGTAAGGTAATGCGTTGTATTCTTCGCCCCTCTGAAATGCATGTGTGGTAAGGAGGGAGGTGGGGAGAAATGAGCTTTCCAAGCACCGAGCAACCAACATCAGGCGCAGCGACGTTGAAGCAAAACACAGGGGACACTGCCAGTGACTGGCGCGATGGGAGAAGCAAGGGCGCACTCACGATAGCCCGGAAATCAAGGAGATTTCTTAATAATGAGGCTCACCAGACCGTGAAAATTTTTCCACAGGAAATTATGGAGATCTCATCCTTGGGAGATCTGTTCACCCAAGCTGTCCTGTCAGCAAGGCAAGAGCAAGGCAAGAGCCTCCCTGGGCGAGCAGAGCCGGCGGCTCCAGCCCCAAGGACCAGGGGCTGAGCCCCTTCCCGGGTGCCAGCGCTGCCCTTCACCCCCCGCGGCCCCGGGCAGCCGCTCCCCCTGCCCTTGAACTCTCCAGCCCTCGGCTCAACCCTCAGGAGGCGGCGACGGCGGGTCCCCCGCCCCGCGGGGTCACGCCGGGCCAAGCCCGGCCGGTGGCTCGTCAGGCTCTGGCCAGGCCGCGGCGGGGCCCTGGGGCTGCATGGGCGCTCGGTCCCCGCCGCGGAGCCGGAGCCGAAGCCGCTCTCGGGGGACCCGCGGCCGCTG
>VZRV01002112.1:1355301-1512684 GCA_013398115.1 Falcunculus frontatus
GGGGGTCCGGCGGCGCGGGGCTCCCCCTGCGGCCGCGCCCGGCGCTGCCGCCGCCAGACAAAAGTTGGGAGCTGCGCCCGCAGCAACTTCGCAATAAACCTCGCTCCGGGTTTGGTTTGTGTGTGTGTGTGTATGTGTGTTTGTTTTTTTTTTTTTTCCCCTTTTCCCTAAATGACCTCGATTCGGCTGGCGGCTACGACGGGAGGAAGCTGGTGTTCGGGAAAGCCCCCCCGCCCCGTTGTTTGTGGCACGGAGGGTGTGATTTTTGCCGTCAAGTTTAAGTTGAATGCTTTCCCAGCCGAACTCGCTGTGGTAGCTTTGGTTAGACGGGCTAACGGCAAGTGAAATTCTACCGCCCGATTTGGAGAATTAACATTTGGTAAACTCTGACCGGAAGAAAGAATTCGGGAGTCTCCTTTCCTCCTTGTCTCTAAACAGTTCTGTTGACAAAATCTGCAAATTTTTGTTTCTAATTATCGAAGAATCACAGAATCAATGAGGTTGGAAAAGACCTCTGAAATCATCGAGTTCCACCTATGACCCAACACCACCTTGTCAAGCAGACCATGGCACTGAGTGCCACATCCAGTCTTTCCTTAAACAGCTCCAGGGCCGGTGACTCCACCGCCTCTCTGGGCAGCCCGTTCCCAGTGTTTAATGATCCTTTCTGTGAAGAAATTCCTCCCACAGGAGGAATTGTAGGCAGGACTTTTTCTCTGGTTGATGAAACTTCACGTATTGCTTTAAAGGTTTAGACTGGTATTTACAGCTGCCTGCTCTGTGTGTATATTATAAAAACAGTGTAAATATGGAAGTGAAATTTGGGGGTCCGAATGTTCGACGGTCCCACACCGACTGACCACATCCCTGCCCTGCAAGGGAGGAAGTTAATCAGCCGAGTAGAAAAATAGCAGCAGCAGCTAGAGGCGGATCAGGAGGATGACACCTGGAATTCTCACAAAACCTTTTACTTCATCCGTTTGGTCTAAAATACTAACCCAAATACAAATCACTGATGAGATATCCTATACCTTCTATGCTTCTCTTTCAGTTCTTTCATACTTCACAGTTCTTCCCTTCCCCCATCTTACTTTTCCTTGTTCCCTGTATCTTCCTTGCTTAATTTCAGTGGACTCCTGGGGATGCAGCACCATAGCTGTAAAAAGCTGTTCTGCTTGTTCTAGTGTGCAGTTTCTGTTTATTCATATCGTGGGTCTTGTGGTTTTTGAAGCAAAATTTGAAGTAACCCTTACTGGATTACTTCTCAGGGAGTTTACTGCTGCTAAGAAAACTAGCTTGGGCTTCTTTCCAAGTATTTTTAATTCATGAACAGTGTTTTTCTTACTACAAATCATTAAAATGTTTAAATTATGTTATTGTCATGGTGTAAGGAAAAAAGATGGTGCAAAATGGTGTAAAATATTGCAAATGCTTCCCAAGATATTGCCCACACTTCTAAAAGAGCATTTCTAAAGTTAAATGTAAATTTTGGTATATGGGAATGAACTTGTTTCACTTCACAACAAATCTCATGTGTTTGAGGTAGATTTTTTCTTTCCTTTTAAGATGTAATTGCCAAATATGAGCAGAAGTTATCCAAGAAGGTTTTTTTTCTTATTTTCCCCATCCAGTGTGTTTTATAATATATACATAGATATCACTGTATTTTAAAGTTGTTTTTGTGTAACTCTTTTTATTCTTCAGATGTAAGTACTGTCAGCAATATAGTGTCTTTCTGAGCTTCTGAATCTTCTTGAAGTAGTGCCAGAGAAGGATCTCAGTGATTAGGGCATGAATAAGTATAGCAGTAGGGAGACAAAGCCTTTGCTTTTGGAAGCGACTGTCGGGAGACAGATAGTGAGGCTGTGTTCAGAAAGCGTGCTGGGATCGTCTTCATGCAGTTGTATGTTTTTTTTTGGTTTTTTTTTTTTTTTTTGCAGTTGACTGGAACAGTGTGTCCTTTTAAAATCTTTTGGATATCACATCAGGAAACCAGCCTTGCTACCAGCAGTTAATCGGGTTAATGGGCAGCTAGAGTTTGGAGCTCTTTGGGACACTTCTTGTTTGCAGTGTGTGATTTAATTTTCTTGCATGGAGCTTCTTACCTGGACTCCCTGAGAAATGCTCTTCAGTGGGAATGCTTGTAGCCACCTTTCAGAATGTATTTTGAAAGATCATCTGTCTGTTCCTTATTAGCAACAAAAACTGAGTTAGTAACCTAATGGCATCCTGTAAGATGCTGAGTAGACCAAATGAGGGGATAGGACTTGGCTTCTACCTCTTCTATATCTATTTCCCATTTCCTTCTTATTTTTTCCTCTTGGCTTTTCCTGATACACTTTTTTTTGGGTTTTTTTTTTTTATTTGTTTGGTTTTTTTGGCATACATTTATAAGGATAGGCTTAATTCTCTCCTTTCCCAAGAACTTGAATTTCTAGTCTTTTGCTTCAATATTATGCTGAGTTATGTGTGAATAGTGTCCTTTTTTGTTTCATCTGAATCTGGAGGCAACACACATTTTGTGGAAATGGACTTTAATAGTCTAAATGCCTTTATCATGTTCAGTGTATTCCCTCTGTAGTACTTGCTCAGCTTGGAGAAAGCAATGACGTCAGGCTTTGAAAAGTAAACTGGTTTGAATTATTGATTGGCGACCACGCAGTCAGTGATGGAGATGAATACATGTGTGTCTGTCTGCTGACCAGAAGCCAGATTAAAATGAACAAAATCCCTCACTAAATGGATCAAGGAGCCAAGAAGTTTATTGTCTGAGATGATGTCATGGCAGAGTGCATAGAGAGGGTACAGAGGGGAAAAACTGGGCTTTGTTTTCTTCCTGTTTCCAGGACTGATTTACACACTATTTAGTAGATGTTGAAGCTATGCTTACATAAATATATATTCTATTGTTATACAGATTATATATATAAATATATATATATATNCTTGGGAAGTGTTCTAGCTTTTACTAAAGCATTCTGACAAGAAAAACCCATCAAAATCTTCTGCAGACACATAGAATTTTAACACAAGGCTTATAGGTCCAGTGGACTTTGTTCATACTATGAAAAAATTGAGGATCCTGTGACCATAAGTGGTTACATTTGAACTTCGTATCTCTTCATGTCTGATGTTTTCAGACACTGAGTTGTGATTGCTGGTAACACTTTGGCAATTGAAGTTATTTTTCTTAGTCATCTCAAAGCACAAATCAAAAGCGTTGATCAAGAATTTATTGTGTAATAAACTCTTAAATCATGTGACCGTGCTAGTTAGACGTTTTAGAAATGTATACAAGGTTAGCTTAATTTAATTAGCCAAGAAAGCATTAGTAGTGCCTTAAGAGCTACTTGAGGGCACGGTGATAATTGTAACACATGATCCTCGCTAAAAGTAGCACTGCCAACATCGTTCAACTTGTGCGGTGCAACCTAGAGCTCTCCATTGTACTTAATTGCTAATGGGAGCAAACAGGGGCTGCAGGAGTGACATCGGGTGCTGGAGTGTGGGAAGGTGGAGAGCTAAGCAGCATTTTTGTGCCCTGTGATGCCTGTGTGTTTCAGTGTCTCTCACTGTACTTTCTCAGTCTGTAGCAATAGAAATGTTTCCTGATTTCTGGGTGATAATGCAGCTTTTGTAGAATAAATTCGTTGCTACATTTTACTCCTTGAAAAGCCTTTAATGGTCAGCTGTTGAAAACATAGAAAATAAACTTTAAAAACTTACTATAATTTCTCTTAAAATACAAGTTTTAAACAACCAATAGAGCTTTCTAAAAGTTAAGTTTTCCTTTATGAAAGACCCTGATTGGCATGTTTTCTTTATTGTCTATGCAAAGTGTCTCACGGTATTCTGGATGCTCTACTGTTTAGAATAAAGCTATAGAAAAAGTTAGATTTTCCTCCTTATACTGGATAAATGGCACTTGCTGGCCACCTGCATGTAAAGCTCTTCAAGAAAAAAGCTCCTGTCCAATATCTGTGTTTTAAAGAACTGCATTGCCTTCCTGTTTGAGTTTACAGTAACATCAGTAAAGGTGCTGAGGCTAATGCTTTTACAGTTCTTTGAAATACATCTTGAAATATAAAGCCTTGTGAAGTTATTCCAAACAATTTAATTTAAAGGAAGAGTCCCAGGAAAGCTCATCTTTTCGGTGTGTAATAAAATCTCGGATTCTTTCTGGTTTAGTGGTCTGCTGCTCTTTGGGGACGTAGCAGGGAAAAAATCAGTGCTCTAAAATGAGTTGTGCAGGCCATTCCTTGGCTATGTGGTGTTAATACAGCTGTGAGCAGTGGGAAATGCAGCAATTGTTGGAAGCAATCTTTGTTCAGGATTCTGTCAAAATACCATACAGTTGACAATCGTGATCCTTTTGTGGTTCTGAAGGGCTATCCTGAGTTTGAATTATGTATCCTGCCATATCAATCCGGGTTGCTTTCAGAAGTCAGGACACCTCTGAAGTGTCCGTGGTTTGTTTTGGGAGGCAGTGGTGCATCCTGTTCAAAGCTGGCTATGCTTTCTGTCACACTGTTCAAAGGAAGCAATCTAAGGGCTAATCCAGTGAGTGGATAAGACCTCCAAAGAGTACTCAGGAAATGGTGTTGATGTTTTGTGCGCTGCATTGTTTCCTCTGAATATTGGGCTTGTCCCAAAGTAATATTAATAAAAGCTGCTTCTGCAACTACTGTCTCTGTTAGGACTTCAAGCAGAAGGTTTGACCCATGGCTGTGAGACAGCCCATTACAATTTTGTAAGAGTTGCATACAGCTTGGGGTTATGCAAGATAATTAGCTCAGGTAATTATATTCTGATCACCTCCATCCCCCTGCAGTTTCAGTTGCATGTGGTATGGTTTTGCACATCCTGTCCTAAATTGCTGAGTGATTGCTATGCTGTGGAAAAGTTTTAATTCCAATCTAATGATGCTTTGAATGATTTCTCTGTAAAACTATAAAACCTGTCTCGAAGCAAAGCATGCAGCAAGTAGGCATCAGTGAGCTGAAGCTTTCACTGGTGTGAATTTTTTGTGCTGTTTTGTAGCTGTGACTCTTTGAAAGATTACTGATTGTTTATTAGATGTTTTAGCTCTAATGGATTACTTTTTCTGTGGGTAATATTGCTCATGAACCCATTTATTGCAAAGGGAGCTGACAATATGTTTTTATCCTTTTTTTTCTGTGTACACTTCATGCTTTGCTGGTTTTTCTAAACTATTTTTCAGTCTGACTTCACTCCTGAAATATTGTCTTCATTACCTTTGATGGGATTTTCATGGTTTATTTTAACCATTAATTCTGCTTTAAATGGTTCAAGTGTTGGTTTGCATTTATACTTGCTTGGACTCTTTTTCTGAATAAATTTGGTTTCTTTTTGCTTGGTAGTTACTAAAACAGGCAACTTTTCAACCAGTTGTAAGATTAATGTGTAATCTTCCGTAAGCCTTTTCATTTTGCACTGAGTATGTGTATGCTATAATAGCTTAAACTCCAGCTGAACTGGTATGAAGGAGGCAGCTTTAGTTCTCCTATTAGAAGTACAGAATTTAGAAGCTTTTCAAAGTTCCATAGTTCTTGTAGCCTGTACTGAATTTTGTGGTTTTACCTTTATGCTTCTAGTAGTGTCTGTTGATGGCCTAACTAATGTAAAGCTGTGATAGAAAGTTTGTGTCCACTTGCACTTGGAACAGATGCTTCGGTTTGGGTGTTTTCATAATTTGGGAAAGGGGCATTTTGCTTTTCTCCAGCCTCCAGTCAGTTCCTTCGTTTTAAATGGATAAATAGTTGAGCCAAGCTATTTAAATAACCTGAAATGAAGAAGCTGTTCATTTTCTACATGTGGAAGAGATTACTTGCGGTGAAATTGGTTGCCGTGCTTCAGCAATCCCTCATTCCAAATACTTAATAGCTATCCTCTATTATTTCTGATTTATCTTTCAGGTTTTGAATTTTGTTTTTATTATGATTTAAATTTCAGTACATTAATCTTAAGATTTCATATCACAGTTACACACAATTTTAATTTCTTTTTTCTCTTTTGAAAATACTGTCTTCAAGTGCATTGTAGCTAGGGGTGAAGAAGTGTTTTTTAATCCCCTTTTTTTATCCACACACAAGGCCACCTTCCTGTAGCTTCCCTTGCTACAGACACTTCCTTGCTTAGTTTACTGAGCCTATTTCCTGGTCATGTTCAAACCTTGAGGAACAGTCTGGTCCAGGGGTTCTCACTCTGTTCCCTTCTTTGCCATCCTCATTCAGATCATTCTGCTTCTTTATTTAGGTTTATAGTAGTATTGAAGGACGCCATGTCCTATAAGCTTTGTTTAGGATGTGGCTGTTAAGCAGAAACAAGATGGATTGTTGAGGACTGAGGGTGGGAAAAAACATTTGAATGTTTTCATTTTTTCCACATCAGAATAGTAATCATTCTTGATTCTCTACCCATTACATAAATATAATTTCTGCTTTAAAAGTCTTTGTTAACAGGGTCTAGAAACTCACAGAAATGGTTATTGTAGTTCTGACTAAAAATGTGTTGCTTTTAGTATTCCTTCGGTGTTAAATAAGGAGGATCAGTGGTTTTAAAAACTTCCTTTAAGAGGATATATTAGAAAAACGTCTAAGTGAGGTGTGGATGCCATACAGCAAGTAGAGAACTCTTCTCAGTGGACTTGTTCTTCTGCAGGTGTGTGATTTCCCATGAGCTGTCAGCTCTGGCTGTGAACTCTGCAGTTGTGAAAACAACAGACTCGCCAGTATTAATGCTTGCCAGGCCATTTGATCAGCTGGATCAGGATCACGTTACTGGTCCAGCTGAAACTAATCCTCTTCTCCACAACCTCTGGCTTCACCTTGCCTCCCCTCCATCCTTCTGATTTGATTATCAGCTGAAATTTCACAGTGTCACCCTAATTTTGGTGAAGGCACAGACGAGAAGAACGGAGCACTCGTGGTGGAAATGCTTGGAGCGTGCTGATGATGATGGGAGGATAAACCTCAGCTTGCTATTTATGGCCTCTGTCACAGTTTGACAGAGACTGCTCTTTAGGTCACTCTCTCTTTCATTCATGATCTAAGTAACCTGTAGATTGCAAGAGTTTTTTGTGTGTCACAGTGAAGCTGTTGACAGGCGCTCCGTCAGTGTGGATACAAACAGGTGTCTTTTTCTATAACAGACCGAGGGAATGGTTGCAGGTGTGAAAATCCCCAATTAACAGTGCTTATATTTTTAACTTGTAAACTTTTAACTTTTCTCAAAAGCTTTCACGTTTATTAAATAATCTGAATTCTAGGGTTGAAGAGTTCCAGGAAATAAAATGGAAATCTGTTGAAATAATAAAGCAGACCTTCCAGTGCAAGAAATATGTTTGGTTTTTTCCTTTAATCTGAACAAGTGGGGAAGAATTTATTCTTCTGAAAAAGTGTAGGTGATGGTATTTTTTGTGTTCTTAGTGGCTATTATTGACGTGAGCATTGTTCACTGAAGAAAAACCCAGAAGCTGAATGTTAAAATAATTCAGATCATCCTGCAATTGACGCATTCTTTACTATCATTACCACTAATGAAATACATCGTTAATAGTTGTTTATTCCAAGATCATCAAGCACTTAAGCATGAATATTATTTTTCCTTAACACCTGTGGAGAGCCAATGTCTGATAAACGACTGTGTGCAAACAAGTGGAAATTAGAGAACTGCAACCAGGAGATGCGTTCTTTTAAGCTGACGTCTTTTTTCAAGCTGTCAGCGAGGTTAACACATAGGGTCTTCATGAAACTTTGAGTTCTTACTAGGGTAGTTAATGTGCTCTAATCCCAATACATTTATTTCTCAGCTTCTTGTCAGTTGGAGGCACGGGCAGAATCATAGAATGGTTTGGATTGGAAGGGATGTTGAAGATCATCTTGTTCCAACCTCCTGCCAGGGGCAGGGACACCTTCCACTAGACAAAGTTGCTTAGAGCCCCATCCAGTCTAGCCTTGAAGTAAAAGTTCTCTTACACTGGATTTTTAGGACACAAAGGCAGATGTTCAGCCTCCAGCAGTATGTTGTGTACCATCACAAATACAGTCTGCTGTATTGTGCTCGACCTCAAGTTGAGTCATGTTACCTTCTTTCCTCAGACAAGTGTAGCAGGTCTTACCTCTTCCCACCAAGCAGTCAGCCAGTTCTCCCCTACAAGAGGGGCTGAGGGCATTTGCCAGGAAAATGTGGGTTGGGGTGGGGAGGAGAGGAGCTTGTGAGGATGTGTTGGTGCTGGAGGGAGTGGGTAGTGTGGTGTGTCATCCTGAAATTAGGGCACAGTGTGGATGTGTAGGGCAAGGTGTGGTACCTGGTTTGAGCATGATCATGAGAGCCTTTCAGCTACTGAACGTTTGTACCAAGCATAAGGAGAGTTTTACTCCTTTTTGCCCCCCCCCCCCCCNAGGAGAGTTTTTCTCTTTTTTGCCCCCCCCCCCCCTTCTTTTTGGTGAAGAGGCTGTAAAGCAAAGCGATGAACTTGAAAAAAAAATGGAAATAGGATTTGAAGGGATTTATTAGATTCTGGTCAGGTGACATGACAGCAGTAATGAGAAAATTTGTTCATCTCGTAGATAGAATTCGGAACCAAACAAAACTTAAAATAGCTCAAATAGATTGTAAAGCCTTCTGATTTTTAAAATTGCTTAGTATGCCTAGCCCAGAAATGCATTAGGAAGGATACCTAGCTCTTCCCTAACTGTCATCAATAGATCTTAATGCAGATCTTTAATGCTGTTAAATTTTTAGGAGTTAATTTTTTACCTTTGCAGAAACTGATACGCAAGGGAACAAGTGGCTTATCCAGAATAAGTGGATAGACAGCTAGACAATGTTTTTGGTGTATTTTATTGGTGTTTGAAATGTGTTGTAGTTTCAGAGAAACCAAGTTATTTGTTAACTGAATAGTTACATGAGGTCGAGGATGAGACATGAGCTTAACTAATTGGGGTGCTGGGGAGACAGTCACATTTTTTTCATGAATAAAAGTTATACTTTGGAAAGAAAACTCTACCTTTTTGTACTGTGGGATATAAAAGTTTATTTAATGCACTAAATAGCCTTGAGTATTTTAGATATTTTAATGGACAGCCCATTTCTAGAAGACAGTCCATTTCAAGAACTTTGAATGAACTGGTAGGAGAAAAGGCAGACCAGATTTTTTTCACATGTATTTTTAATATAAGAATCCAGATTAATATTCTGGGACATCCAAGAAGATGTGTTGTTAATCACAAGGTGTATTTTAAATTAGAAAACAGAAAGTTAGAAATAACCAGAGGACCTGGATTCAGTTCCTCCAAAGTTACTAAAAATAAGATTGAGACATGTCTGAAGTCGTTGTCTTTTCAGAGAGTCAAATGAAGTGGAAAAACTTACATTTCAGTATCAGAAGCTAGGATTTAACTAAGGTTAGAAGTAGAGGTTTTTGAAAACCTGTAGCTGAAACGGACTTTTTGAAAATGTTTATTTCATTATTATTAAGAGAAAGTAACTTTCGGGGTCTTTTGTGCTTGTTTAGCGGGTTAAAAAGAAAAGCTATTTGTGCATTTAACAAAATGCAGAGAAATAGGATTGGTCAGTTGAAGATTGAATGTCAGTGCATTAATTTCATGTCTTAGACATGGGAAGAGGCCGTAGAAAAGTTGCTGCAACCTTTAGGAGAGTGGGTTGAAAAGTTGCCTGTGTGAGCGAGGAGCTGTGTGAGCAGTGGTGCGAGCGTTCAGGGTGCGGCAGACAGTCAGCAGGGTGTGCCCCACAAACTGTATGGCGAGGACAGCAAGTTTGACCACGGTGGATAACTCAGATATTCATGTCTGCATGCCTGTGTCTGAGTACAGACAAACCTGTGGCAAACCAGACAGAGTCTTTTTCAGAAATTGCAAGGTGTGGTTGTGGTTTGAATGTTATATCACCTCTTGAGAGCTCAGTGAACTTGTGTTCACATGCTTGCAGATGCCAGTGGTAGAGATGGTTTGTACTCATCCTCTATGTCCAAGACTACTGGATTAGGATTATTTTGGGGTGTTCAGACCAGCAGTATAGTGAAGAATTCTTTGGTTATTCTGCTGGCCAGGAGATTCAGCTTAACAGGAGAAACAAAACCACCCTACCCTTTCCCCTTTGACATGCTATAAGTAATCTTTGTATTTTAACTTGGGAATTAATCAAATGTCATGCTTTAGCCAGCTGGTTCCTGTGGTACACCTGAAGGCACCTGTCAGTGAGTACTCCCCCGGTATGTGTGTCCTTCAGTCCTGCTGAAAGACTGTACTGGTGTAGTCACTGTTCTAAAAAGATAAATTGAGAAGGAAAAGGTCAGTTTTATTAATTGATTTCTAGTTTGTGTTTTCCAAAACTTAAGAACTCTATGTGTTATAAATAAAGCTCTGTTAGTATCAAATTAGTATTTTGAAATTTAGGGATAGATAGAGAAGAGACTACAGGTAATAACATATACCAGTGTATTTGTAGCTTGCTCATAAATGTGTATTATAATAAACAGTTTTTCTGTCTTTCTCGTATTCATACAAAGCAGAGAAAGCATAGAAAGAAAGTATGCAGCTATATATATTTTCTTGCTTTATTATTCATTTTAGCTTTTGTTTCTAGGTTTATCAGTATCATCGTTCAAGTGCCTTCAGTGAAGGTGTGTTACCAGCTTGCCTCACTGCCTCTTCCTAAATTGAATCTTAGCTCAACAGCTGATTTGTGGTATTCATTCAGCTGTCGCATTCCATTTTACTCTTGAATCCAAAGATAATGAAGACTGTGTTTCGCCAGTCTAGACCGTGGACAGTATCCTGTTAATGCCAGTTATTTCCTTACTCATTATTTGCAAGAGTGCTTTCTGTAAGAGGTGGTTCTGGTTGTTCTGGATCACAGCTGGAGTTTGCTGTGTCTCTCTTTTCTGTTGGATCAATGCAGTTGTGCTAAATTTTGTGTCTCTCTTTGTACCTTCTGACACTATGTAAAGTCATTTTTTGATTCTTCTGTGCTTGCGTTTTCTTTGTTGCTGTGGTATGCTTGAAGGCAGTTTCTGACATGATTAAGATTTTATTAATTCATATTCTCTGTGTTCTCTCAGCATGTGAGTGCATTTGCTTCAGTGCCAGTGTTTCATTAGGACCTTTGAGTTCAGTGCATTGGTTCCTACTTCTGCAATTGCATTATTAATTTCTTAATTTTTAAGTTTGATGCTTGTATCATATCTTTCCAGTCCCAGAACATTTTCATGATATCTACTGTTAAGTAATAAGTTTCTGGGTTGAAACTGAAGTGCTATTTTTAATCATTAAAGGTATAAATGGTTTGAGACCCAGTTCCTTGAGGGAGCAAGTTGAGTGCTGTGGAATCATTAGACCTGTTTTGCTATAAATGGGAGGAAGCAGTGGATAGACTGCTCTCTGTAAAGGCTTCCCGAATTGAAATTAATTTCCTTTCTTGTTCTAGCATATCCCAGTTTGGGTAGTCTCTTGAGTGTTACGAAACTCTATCTCCGTATTTTACTGTGGGTAGGTGAAGGTTCTGGATGGTAGTTTAAGTATGATTTGACTCCCTAGAGCTTGACTTTTTAAGATTGCCTGTTAACTGGAAAATGGAACTTGGATTATTGGTAATATATTTAAAATTTCAGTGATTTCACCTTTGTAGTAGCTTTGTCACTACTTCATGGTAAAACATTTTCTGTGTTAGTGCATCTTACACAGCATGTATCCTAACATAGGTTGGTATTTGGACTTGAGTATCTTAAATTTTAACTTGGTTTCTACTTGCTGAGTTTTAGTATAGAGTTAATATGCAGACAAGTGAGGCTCAGCTGAAAATAATAGCCTAAACAAAGAATAACCTAATTAAATAAACCCCTTAATTGCTAGTCTGGTTCCTTAGGCAGCTGCAAGGAACTGATTGCTCATGTGATCAAACTGACAGTCTGCTCTTCCAGTTTCTGCAGCTATTTGCTGGTATATGTTCATTTGATAGCATTAGAGATCTCAAAGATACTCAGCTTTTATATATTTTGTGAATATTGGTAGCAGAGGGAGACCCGAAGTAGCAGAATTTGTCTCCATTGCCAGTGTTTTGTTTTAGCTGCCAGCTGCCAGGACAAATGAGGGACCCTAGCTGATCTTGAGTCTTGGGACCAGAGGCAAGGCACTGGAGGAAATGCAGAGAAAGGTGATGATAGGGGACTTGGAGGAGTTTGGCTTTTTGCATGGAGAGGTGTGGAGATGGAATAAAGCAACCTGTGCATTACTAATTTCACTGCTGGCAAAATAGCTTTAATGTTACCCCTTGTAAAGCTTTGTTACGTGGTGCTTCATCTCTCCTAGTTTCATTTTCTCTGTCTCGCTTAGCCGGTTTAAAACTGGTTCTGTGGCTTACCTTGAAACTCTGCTTCTATCCTTCACAGGGGAGCTTGTGTAGTTTCAGAAAGTAGTTACTAAAATTGACTTAAGCAGGGCTGTATTTCTCTAATAAACTCAGGGCTGAATAAAGCAAAAAGTACATACACAAATGCTTACAGTGTTTAGAAGTGAATATACAGGCTATTAAAATTTTGTAAAAAGTTGGTAATTTGTAGTTTCAGAGTGTTATGGAAAACAGCCAGGTGCTGCCCATGTATTTTATAGTGCTGTGCAGGGTGCAGGTGTTTTGTATTTAGGAATGGTGGTTGTTACTCTGCTACCACTTTGACCAAGTCTTCCTTTTAAGTACCAAATTCTGCTTCATCTGATTTGAAGTTCTAAATGCGAGCTTTCAGTGTAGACATTATTTTGAGTTACATTGATACATGTCCTGAAGAAGTGAAATAATGAAGAAGAAAAAAGTTTTTTCTTTTTTTTACTAGAGTTAAGTGAGTCTTGAGATTGAATCTTCGTATAGACCTCTTTCTTTTCCTGTATTTATCTTGACAGGCTAAAAATTATCAAAGCTAAACCTAGTTTTAAAATGTCATGTGAACATGGGTTGGTTAGCATTTAATACTAGTTTTCAGTGTTTAGTATTTTTTAGTATGATCAAAAGTATTTATAAGTATTATCACCTTTACATATGTAGTAAATAGATACTATATCATAATGAATACTGTATTACTTTATTAGTGGTATTTTAAGTATTTAGTTAATATTTGTTAAAAATATATATTGGGGACAAAATGTTAAGGTGTGATGCAGACAGCCTATTTTTCACTTGCAGCTTTCTGTTCCTGCAGACAGTGGTCTTGTCCTCAGCTTGTGTTTTTTTCTTGCACTATCTTTTGTACTTGTCTGATCCATCAGTGAAATGATTAAGATCACTGACAAGGTAGGAAGTTCATCTAGCAAAAGGAAAGTGAACTTTTGAAGCTTTAGTGAGCTGGTGTGGTTTATGGGTGGGTCAGAGAAACATCAGAAGAAGATCAGAGGAGGTTGGAGTGGTGCTGTGTAGTCAGGCAAAGGAGTGCATGGGCTCTCCCCTGTGTCACAGTGGTGCTGAGCTGTCTTGTCAAATTGCACCCATACATTGGGATTTCACTTTCTAAATACTGTGCTGTGATAATGTCCTCCTCTCTTAAAAAAGAAGCACTTTCTTTTTTAATTTTCTTGAGTACATGACATGTGATGTTGAAGTATCTGAGGTACAAATCAGATTGTTGTTGCTAATAAGCCTTACGAACAAATGGGACTTCTATGGTGATCTCCTTGTGTACAAATAAAATTATCTTTTTGTCATAGTTCAAGTGCTTGCTGACAATTCCGGGACCTTAATATTTGAAAATTGGTTCTCTGTTGTTGCAATAAAGGATATTTAATTTTTTAAGCAAAGAATCATAGAGTGGTCTGAGTTGGAAGGAACCTTAAAGATCATCTAGTTCCAAAACCCTTATCATGGAAAAGGACACCTTCCACTATCCCAAGTTGCTCAAAACCACATCCAGCCTGGCCTTGAACGCTTCCAGGGATGGGGCAGCTACAGCTTCTTTTGGCAACCTGTGCGAGTGTCTCACCACCCTCACAGCGAATAATTTCTTCCGAACTTAAAACTTGCCATCTCTCAGTTTAAAGCTATTCCCCCTTGTCCTGTCAATACATGCCCTTGTTAAAACATCCCTTTCCAGCTTTCTTAAGAGCCTCTTTAGTTACTGGCAGGTTCTATAAGATCTCCCTAGAGTCTTCTCCAAGCTGAACAACCCCAACTCTCTCAGCCTGTCTCCACAACAGAGCTGCTCCAGCCCTTGGATTATCTTCATGGCCTTCTCTGGACTCCCTCCAGCAGGTCCATGTCCGTCATATGCTGTGGGCCCCAGAGCTGGACACAGGGGTCCAGGTGGGATCCCCCAGAGTGGGGGCTTAGGCAGGGAGAATCCCATCCCTTGACTTGCTGCTCATTTTGCTGCTGATGCAGCCCCGGACAGTTTTGGCTTTCTGGGCTGCAGGAGCACATCGTGGGGACGTGTTGAGCTTCTTGTCAAGCAACACCCTCATGTCCTTCTTCCCTGGGCTGCTCTCCATCCATTTTCCACCCAACCTGTACTTGTGCTTGGGGTTGCCCAGACCCAGGTGCAGGACCTTGCACTTGGACTTGTTGGACTTCATGAGGTTTGCCCAGGGTCCCACTGGATGGCATCAAGACTGTTTTGATGAGCTAAAATTTGTGGTTGATAGGATCCTGGTTTTATGTTTTGTTGTGGTAGTTCATCTAAACAGAACCATATCCTCTGAAGTTTGCTGTCTCCTCATTTCTTGTGTACAACTCTGAAGTAATCCCTTGCTATGATCTTTGAGTTTCTGTCTCTGTTACCTTTGATAAGTGTAACAGAAAAAAGGCCCCTTTTGGTACTCTTTAGGTGCTTCTTAAAAAGCGTTAAGAGTAAGGTGGTTAGTGTGCATAATGCTGTTAATGAGCATGTTGGACACCTCCTGGCTGTGTACTGGACAGTTTGATGGGTAGAACAAGGTACTGGAAAACTTACAAGAAGGAAGAGTGTTTAAACATTTTGAAGACAAAGACAACATCAGTAGAATAAATAATTGCTGTGTTTTTAAGTATCTTAATTTCCTCAGTCTTTTTCTCTCTTTATGGCATTACTAGCTCTTTTGCAAGTAAGGTGAAAATAGCAGTGTCATGTTATGATATAAAAAATACAGTGGGTTATAGAAACAATACTTGTTCAGAAATACCGAAAAACTATTATAGAAGTTTAATATTTGAAATTAAATATTTTCATAGTTTCTGTTAATGTTTTTAGCATAAACACTTTTAACATTTCACATGGGTTGGTCACTAAGAGTTTGATAGAGGCTTTCCTTTTACTAAGCTGAAGTTTACCCTTTTTCTGTAAGGATATCTGCAAATGAGCCAATTAAGTATGATCTGATGCTTTTTTTCTTTTCAGAAAGATGAAGGTAGTGATGCTAGTTTGAGTGATAGCCACATATCTCCTCCTGCCAAACGTACCTCAAAACATGCTGATCCTGTGTGCAAAGACAAATCAAAATCACGCAGTACTGGGCAGCGAGAGGAATGGAGCATCTCAGCTGGACAGTCCAGGTAATTGATGCCAAGAGAAGAAGGTACTCATACCAATTTTTCCTGTGTTGTTATCCCACTTATGCTACTTCTGCAGTCAGCTGCAGCTCAGGAGTGTACTTCTGAAGCATGTTATTTTCACACAATTTTCTTCAGTTTAAGACTCCAGGAATGCGGGTTATATCAATCCTCTCATCTGTTTCCTTTCTCTGCATATTTGTGCAAAAAATAGAAAGTAATTTTATTTGAGTTGCTGTCTGAATGTTAGGTTCTTGATGCATCCGGATTTAGTAATATAATTGGTGTTTTTATGTACTCAAGCTTTTGACATTTTAATTAGGGAATCAGTGTTACCCTCTTCAGGGAATGGGTAATGGTCAAGTTTATTTCTATTGTCGTTCGGCCTAGTAAGTAAATGTTACTGAATATGGTTTAAGTCCTGCCACATTTTTATAACTTGAAGCAGAAGTGATTAATTTTATTTTATAACTCTGATTTAATAATATTTAACAAAGCATTCTTGTGTTCATAAGGTTCCTCACATGATTACAAGTAGCTATGAGACAGTGTACACAGTGTGTTCCTGATCCATAAACTTTCAGTTGATTCTGATTCTTTTGTAGATATGTATTTCATATTTATGTACATGCCAAAATCGTTCTTGTAACATTTTATATATAGTAGTGACTCTAAATTGCTACTGGACTGTCATCTGCTAGGATGAAGTTGGCTTAAAAGCTTTGTAAATCTCAAACTAGACCTCTTCTTTTGTTTATTTTTCTCCTTTAAAACAGAATGAATTAAATCTAGCATATTAATGTGCTGGGGTCACTGGGAACGTACTGAAACTTGTGCACCTTCTGTTTCTTTTGTTTATAAGAGTAGGCTTGTACTGGACCTCCTAGAAATGTCAGTATACCAAAAGACGTATTTAATACAGGCGGGAGAATTTAGATCATTGTGTCAAATGAAATTTGGCCAGGGTACTGAAAATCATATTGTTGCTCATTTAGAACCCACTGCAACATGTCTTTGCATCTCAATTTTTTTGTTGTTTCTGCCAAAATCCAAAGCGCTGCACTTAGCAGTGATCTTGAGTCACTAAGACTTTTCCCAAAAGTTTTGTTACTTCTGCTGGTTTATCCGACGTGTTGGAATGATGGTTGCCTTTGGAGAGCTGTACCAAGGTTCCTTTCTGAAATTTAAGGGGAGAGTTAACAGGACAAGGGCATGAAGAAAGATTAGGGAGATTAATCAAAGAGATGCTTAGACAGTTGGGAGGTAATATAATTGGTATTGAGTAGTTTTGTTCTCACTGACGTGTTGGGCATGAAGCAGACTTTTCCAAGGTGATGTCTTGCAAAGGTTTTGAAATCAGAGTGTCATGGAGCATTTTACGGTCAAAGTTCTATTTTTACTGTATGCCTTTGCTTGGCTAAAGAATGTTAATGTTACTTGTGTGTCTAATTGTTTTCTAGGTTAACTTCTCAGCCTGGTGCTACACTACCAAATGGACGTAGCTTATGTAAGTGAATTATAGCAAAACTTTTTGTATCAGCTTTCACATGAAACAGTTTTATGTCAGTGATTTTCAGTGGCATATGTTTTTGATAACTTTACTGATTCCTTTGACCATTTTGACCAGAAAAGTTACTGTTTTGGCTCAGTTTTCTCCTGTTGCCATCTTGGATACTCTCTGTGGATATGGGGAACATTTTTAGATGAAAATCCATTTCTCTTCTCAATTCAGACCTCTTGGCCATGATCTCGAAGTTTTCCTTAATTCCCAAATTACTGTTATGATCTAATTTTGGCCTTCCTCTCCCAGTTGGTCTCTTTAATTTACTTACTCTCTTTGCTCATCTGAAATTTGGCCACCTGCGGTTCTTAACATTACTTAACTCTGCTATTGCTTTAGAGAGACCTGCCTTGTCTGCAGCTCCTGCTACCTTGAACAGTCTTCCTAAAAAAAGCTTGGTACCTTACAAACTTGCCATTTCATTGCTTATCTCAGCTAAAACCACTTTGTCTTATGTGTCCCTTTTTCATCAGTGCTGTCTTGTTTAGTTCTGTGTTGACTCTATGTAAGTGTTATTTCATTAAGCATATTTGGTACTTTATTGTGGTGCCTAAGGAACAATCAACAGTGGGATCTCTTTGTTTGGCACTGTACAGAGTAGCTGGTATGGATTTGCTTGTGAAGTCAATATGTTGTATCTGACCTTTTGATACTATATTTGAAAGACTAAGAATTGAAACTGTGGGCCAAGTGTGCATTTTAGTATTGATGTTAACTTAAAAGTATTGAATGCTTATTTGAATGCCAAATTTTCATAACAAAATAAGATTATCATCTAAGGAAACAAGCTTGAATATGCAGAAATAACTTTTTAAATAACTTTGATAGGAATTAAAAAAAAATACAGTTCTTTAGCTCATGCTGTGCTTAATAACTTTTGGTTTGTTGTCCTTGCTAAGTATTCTCTTATTAATTCTTGTTTGTGAAAATGTTGTTTCCTGCATTTTGAAGTAGTAATACAAATTTCTCTTAGCTCTCAAAAGCCACCCCCTTCGAGGGGAAAAAAAGGGAGATGGGGACCATGCTTGCATAAACGGAGATATAGAAGTCAGAAAAAGTTGTCGGTCCAGGAAAAACAGATTTGAAACTTTGAATCAGAGTTTATTGTTTGATCAGCTAGTAAACAGGTATGTGGGGATACTACAGTTGTTTTCACAAAGCACCTTTATGATTTTTAAAAATTAGAAACTCCTGTGCTCCAGTGCCATGTCTGTGTTTTACTGTGGGGATGCATTGAGACAAGCTAGATTGTGGTCTGAGTTACAGCTGGGTCTGTGCTGTGGCTGCCATGGTATCCATGCTCTAAATGCAGAGCAGCTTCCCAGGCTTTCATTGAGGAATAAGTTACTTAGTATTTACACCTGGATGAAGCTGTATGTTGGCAGTTGCTGGAGAGCGCCTGACATGCTGTAAATCCACACCCTAGTTTGTTTCTTGGTAACCTGTTTATGTAGTGATACCTTAAATGTCATGTAAATTGGTGATTAGCAGCAGTGCTTGGAAGCATTCTAGATTTTGCTTGTATGATTTTGATCATAAAATATCAAAAGTTTGTAGCTTTCTTTTGTTTTTGTTTTTTACCATTTGTTAATAATTCACATAGGGTGGGTGTCACTTTTTGACATTTACTGTGCAGACAAAGTAGGTCAGACAGGGAGGCACGGTCTGGTCTGAGCATAGGAATGGGAGCCAGAAATGCTTTTTTAAAAATATTATTTCTCTGTAGCCCTGGGCAGGTCACTTAATATGTCCTGATCTTCCCACCTGTAAAACAGGTTTTAACAGTCACATCTGTGAGAGACTGCTTTCTCTAGTGCTGGAAAATGGTTTAAACATAAACATTCAATTGTCAAATATGATCTTTATTGTAAAATGTATTCTGTTGAATCTTTTATTAATTTAATTTTCCTTTTCAACTTACTCAGTAACTATTTGGTATCAGTTTGCAAACTCACATTGATTACATTTATTTTTCTAGTTGCAGTTGAATCTCCCTCTCTTTGTCAACAGTAGGAAAAAGTCCACCATGAAGGTTGTAATTTGATAAGGTCATGGTACTGAAGTCTGTATATGAGCTTATACTGATAACAGTGTGTCCCATAATCACTGGAGGTTTTTAAGAATAGGTTAGACAAAAGTCTGTCGGGAACTATTTAGGCATTCTGTAGTGTGCTCTTCCCTGGCAGAGCACATAGACTTTTCCAGGACCCTTCCAACCCAGTTTTCTTTGGTAGCAAACTATAGCATGATTTTACTTGAAATGGTTCTGTCACACATCACAGATATTTTGGAAGAATTATTTAAAATTGAGAGGATCTCTCCTAATGAAATTGTGACTTTACTGACTTACATCACCAGAACTTCCACTGTCTTCTTTCTAGGCAGGCTTTCACCCTTTAGATTTACTTCTAAACAGCTTGGAAAAAAGGAAATGAAAGTTTCTGTCTTCTTACAAATATTATACAATTATAGTAAAATTCCAGTTGAAAGCAGCTCTAATCACCATGGAGAGCAGAAACATGTTCTTCAGGACAGGTGGCCAAATAATTGACTTGGCCTGGCTAATACTGTGTTATTCTCTTCCTTAGCAGTGAAGCATCTTGGCCAGGGTTATTGCTTATGTACCACCATTGTTTTGACAGCTGTTTACAAATACTCCAGATAATGAAAATGCTGACTAATTAAATAGTAGATGAGAAGTGGTAGTGAGGTCAAATTCTGAATGATGAGATGCTAGATGTTACTGATTTAACAAAAAGAAAATCCTTTATGTTCTAGTGTCTTTTTGAGGCCAGGGTAAGAAGCTGTAAAGCTTATGGGGTGGAGACATTAATTGCATTCCCAGTATTATAATTATGTAGGTAAAAAGCTTCGCTTTCTTATTTTGCAAATTTAATCTTACCTGACACGTAATCGAATGTCTAAGCTGTTTCAGATTTATATGCTACAATTTATACTGAGCAAAATTTTTTAAAAAGTCTTCTAAAATACTACTGTCTAATTTGAACCCCAGACTTTAATAGCATCAGCATTTCTTCTTTTACATACTTCTTAGTTTATATTCCTTCAGTTTTATTATGGTTGGGTTTGTAGTTAATTGATAGACAACTTAAGATGTTGGATGCTATGTCCAAAGTTCTGCATGTTACTGTTTTAAGACTTTTTGGTGTGTGTTAACTGTTGCGTATATTTTAGTACTGCTGAAGCTGTCCTACAGGAAATGGATAATATTAACATCAGGAGGAACAGGCGATCTGGGGAAGTAGAACGACTACGGATGTGGACAGATACAGAATTTGTAAGTGCAGAGTTTCTGAGATCTTGGATAAAAGTCATATCGAGGCAGAGCATGTTTGTTTTTGCAAACACCATACATTTGTCCACAGCTCTGTCTGAAGGTTTATGATTGTCTTCAGTGGATACCATTAAAAAACTTGATAAACTAAACTTTGATTAACTGAAATGCAGAATTAAGTTAATGGATATACACTACATTATGTTTTCTTTATTGATAAATTCACTGTTATGCTCTCGTGATGTGCTGTGGTGGTTCTTCTTCAGTTTGAAGCACACTCTGGTAGCCTGGAAACAGGACCAGGGACTGTCATCTGCTTTTTTCATGAAAACAGCTTGATACTGATGTTACTCTGTATTAGGTGGGCTAGGTACTGTCTGAGAGACTTACTTTAGCACTATTAAATGAGACTGCTTTTGTAGTCTACCTGTGGAGAGCTCTGCTGGAAAAACACTTGAGGGCTAGAGATTGTGTGGAGCCTTACTTACTGCACTGGCACTAAGACTGTGAGTGACATGGGACAGTACTGATGGGAGTGTGTGTGAATTTTATTCTAGGAAAACATGGATATGTATTCTCGAGTGAAAAGGAGGAGGAAATCACTGAGGAGAAATAGCTATGGGATTCAGAACCACCATGAAGTGTCCACAGAAGGGGAAGAAGAAGGTATGGGTTGTAAAAAATTGTAAGGGCTTGTTTCAAATACTTACAAAACAAAGTTCTTCACATAAGAGAACAATATATTGCGCTACAGAAAGCAGAACAAAGCCTGCTTTCTAAATGTTTGTATACTACATTTCCTTCCTTCCGTTTTTTGTAACACGAAGTCATTGGAGCTTTCCTTACATTCCCTGTAACAATCTGGTGGAAGCCTGGATGTGATGAATGTAGTCTACAACTATGTATGTTCTAACTGACTTGGTGTTTCTCATGTGCTGAGTGACAGTTACCAGAAAGAATTTGTGATTCTTAGGCCTGCATCCTTGATTTGGGGGAAGGTATTAGTTAAAGTCTGTTTTCTGTCCATCTACATTTTAGAAGGCTTGTAGGGGCACAGCTGTATTTGAAATTCTACTTTCCTTTAAAAAATTTAAATCGAACTGGTCAGTGGGTTCAAAACTTACTGGGAAAGAAGGGATTGTGGCTAACTTTGATGTCCTGATCAGCATCATGCTTGGCCTCCTTAAGAAATTGGACTTAAACGTCAGGCATCCATACAGGTTTCAGCATAGTGAATCTCAGTTTTTAACTAAAACTATGGTGTGTCCCAATCAATAAGAATGCAGTCCTAATTCTGAGATCCATGGATGGGAATTCTGATCATGTTAACATATGGGCCTAGGTTGTGCCTTTGTACACAAAGTGTATAAAGTACATTTATGTGTTCCTTTGCTTTGTGTAAAAATGATACTGTGAATCATAAAGTTTTATTTACTTTCATGCTGTATCAAATATTTGATTTATTGAGGCTCTTATGGGAAAACAGAAGAAAAGTATTATCCTTAATTTGAGGGATAATTATTGACGGAAAAATATAGTGGATAGAAGTGATATTTGAAGTACTTTACAACTAAAGCTGTTTTGAATGCATTTATTTTTCTTTCTTTTGCCTTTTCAGAACCTTCTGTAAAAAACTAGAAGGAAATTTGACAATGTGCTGTAGATTTATCGTGGTCTTCAAATTTCCAGTGATTTGCCAATTAGTGTTAATTAATAAAGGGCTAGTAATTCTCAGTGACCATTAAAATGTTAATTTTTTAGGATGAAAGTAGCTCTGACATGAAGTGAAAATGTTCTGAAAATATTTTTACCCCCCAACAGAGTCTCAGGAAGAAGATGGAGATATAGAAGCAGAAGAAGCTGAGGGGGAAGAAAACGATCGGCCATATAATCTCAGACAGAGAAAAACAGTTGAAAGATACCAGGCCCCTCCAATAGGTGAGGAACCAGACAGTGCTCGTGCTGTTCTGCTCTGCTGACCTGCAGGAGTACCATGGGTGTGGGGAGGGAGTAATTGGATGTCTACTTCTCACCCTTGACCGAGTAACAGGGATGCAGCACTGTGATTCCCATCCTGATCTGTTGTGGTTCACTGCGTGGATGGGACTGCTGAGACTCAGTCTGTCAGTTTGTCAGTGGCATTGCTGCCTCCTTGAACTCTGTAGGTAGTGCCCTATGCTGGGCTTTGGGTTGGAGGTGAATGGGGTTTAAATCAAGAAATACTTGGCAGAAAGCAATCTAATAAAGTAGGTGACTACATAGAAAAAATAGTTACTGTTATGCCTGCTTCTCGAGTGGTAAGCCTAATTCATAACTGTAGATAAATGGCATAGCAGCAGTTACCACAGATGAGAAATTTAAAGTATTTCAGTTGGAAGGAATCTACAGTGATCATCTAGTCCAACTGCCTGACTGCTTCAGGGCTGACCAAAACCATGTTTATCAGGGCATTGGACCATGTCCAAATGCCTCTTATGACAGGCTTGGGGCACTGACCACTTCTTTAGGAAGCCTGTTCCAGTGTTGGACCACCCTCTCAGTAAAGAAATGCTTCTTCCTGTCAAGTTTGAGTTTTCCATGATGCAGCTTTGAACCATTTCTGCAAGTTAGAGGATCATAGAATATTCTCTGATAGAGAGCTGCTGTGGTTTATTTTTTCAGAGAAATTTCAAGACGTCCCGTATTATCAGCTGTGTAGAGGTTTCTGTATGGAGTTTCCTGTCCTGCAAATAAACTAAAAATGCTAGTGCCCTGGATGAGTTACATTCTGTGCCATGACAGACACAGCTCTGATAATTTGAGGAGGGTGAGGATGGAATTCCCATGCCTGCATCAAGCCAAGTACAGTGATAGTGACAAAGCCCCCTGCACAGTTCTTTTCTTAATTTAAGCTTTTGGAGAAACCAATGATAACCTTATTGATGAAGTGATAATCTAGCACTTCTGTGCTGTATTTAGATTAGTTTATTGTTCTTTTGTAATTGATGTTACAGTGCCAGCTCATCAAAAAAAGAGAGAAAATACGCTGTTTGATATTCACAGATCTCCTGCAAGAAGAAGCCATATCAGGTAAATGTCAGTGTTTTGGTATGTAGTTGTTTGCTTTCCTTCAGTACATTCCGGTAGCTTTTGGTTTTCAAACCATTCTTGAGCAAGTTTCACAGTTCATTTACGCGTGGGAGTGGGTCTTGAACTGTATCCTAGGTTCAGACCCTGATCAGCATCCAAACAGGAGTGTCATGACACTTTGTAATCCCAGTAGAAGCTTTATGCTAAACAGAATGGAAACAGGTGTGCTACAAGTACTGGAAAGAATTCTGCATGGCACACTGTAGCTTTTTCTGTAAGGCCATATATTTAATATTTAAATCCAGTCCATCAGTTTAACTAATATCCCCTTTGTGTTCTGTAAAACTGAGCAAAACAGGTTAGTGTTTTTTGTTTCCTTTCAAATTTCATCCAAGAATTATCAAAAATTTAATAAAATATTTAGCAAGCATAATTTTTGACTCTTATGTTTTATGTCAAAGAAGTCTGGAATGCACCAAATTGTCTTGGAAACTGTTGGTAGGCTTTATGTAACAAAACAGATGAGATTACAGCTTAAAACATTTTTTAAAAAATAAACTTACTCAAAGCTTCGAAAAGACAAATCTGTCCATGAACAGAATCCAAGTAAGCGAGTACTACTCATAGCTGAAACTCTTGTCTTACTGCACAATTTAATGGCATAGTGAAAATTTATAAAGCAAATAAAGTAATAGCTGAATCTTAGGATTCTGAAGTTCCTTTGTAATACAAATAAGAGTTGTTTGTTTTTTTTTTCTTGAAGAGCATATGACTTTTTTTGGATAATCTCTGGACTTGTACTTACAATTCATATATGAAGAGTGCGAAAGTTATTATCCTTTCAGTTTTAGCCTGCTCATTACTTGGCCCACATTTTATCCCTTCTTGTCAGGACACTGTCATAAAACGTCTTCCCAACTGTGTGATATTCTCTTTGATGTATTTTGAAATGTATCTCCTTTTTGGTCATTGAACAGTAAAACTGATACACTATGTTATCCGTTGGCAAAAACCAGTTAATTCAGTGCATTATCATGTTCATACAAATGATGCAGCTCACTATACTCACTTAAAATTGAAGACTTCTTACTAGTAGACAACTTCTTCATGCAAAAAAGTGCTGAATTTTTCAAACCGATATCAAACTCAACACCTTTTTGTACAGGAGACTTAATGTACATTATCTAGTATTTCTGAAATACTCAGTTTTCTGAAATACTATTATACTAAAATAAGAAATAGTTCATTCAGACTTTGGATAGTAATTTTACTTGGATTCAGATCAGAAGTGCAGGTATTTTGAGAGCCTGTTCTGCTGTTCAGAATTAATAACCTCATAAAAAGAGACTATATACTTTGTGAAGTATGGAATTTTTTCAAAGAATATTTAAAGGAAAACATCAAACTGAGTAAGGAGGTCTTGGTATGTCTGTTATGTTAGAGGTGGCTAAAGTGGTTGGAGGCTTTCCTAAGTACGGTTGCAGCTTACTGATTGAATATTCAAATCACATTGCTAAGGTAACATGGACTGGACCACACATCTTATGGGGTTCTACTGTTCTAGTAATGTTCATGTTGAAATCAGGTAATCACTGTGGCAATAAGAGCTGTTGGTCTGCTCTCAGATTATTTTGATACTTAATGAAGCTAGAATTTGCAGGCATATCCAACCTGAACAGTACTGCACTTGCCATTTCAGTTTCATTTTTATAGAAGGATCAAAACATGCCATTCTGCTGCAAAAAAGACTGAGTTTTCTGTTTGTTTTGCCACTTGCATAGGAGAAAGAAGCACGCCATTCACAGCAGTGATACAACCTCTTCAGATGAAGAACGTTTTGAAAGAAGAAAATCTAAAAGCATAGCCAGAGCAAGAAATAGGTATCAAAACATCCTTGGTCTTTAGAATGGTTTGATTTTATTATTTATCAGAAAATAAACAGAACTAGTCTATAATGTTTTTATGAGTTCTGCAGACTTTTGATTCTGTCTGTAATTACCTGCAGACACAGTTTAGGAGTGCTGCTTATATATTAATATCGATTTTGGAGTCTTACTTAATATTTTATAATAGTAAATATCTATTTAATAATATATAATTAATAATAGTGATAAAAAGATGGAAATACAGGAATAGCTGTTTGATTCAGTTGGGTTATAAAATACAGCTTCTGTTGGTTTAAATATTATCATTGGTGTAACCTGGTCCCAGTTAATTCAGTACTCCCAGCTCTTCCCTCTTCCTCTTGTGTTACAGTTTATGCATTCTACACACCCAATGCGTATTTTTTTGACCTTACTTGTATTTAGTAGTAATCTAAAAGTGGAAAATCTGTAAGTAAATTTATTCACTGCCACAGATACCTAAGTAGGAAAATTCTGCAGGAAATAAAATTTTCCTTATCTTTTTTCCATCTCTTCCTGTCTGCCGCATTGTTCCCTTTTCCATCACAGGGAATTCAAGCAATATTCAACTACCAGAAATGTGATTCTGAGTGTAACCTGTGTCTTACTGGTACCTTTCTTCCTCCCTTTAACTCTGTAGTTGGTCTGATGTAATATCTGTGTAGGGGCTTAAGGGAAGGAAATATTGTTTCTTCTGTGTTTAATCAAAATAATCTGTCCAGCCTGGGTCTTCAGATTGAAATATGTGTATGGAAGCATAAAACTAACTTTATGTTAAGGAACTTCCAGATAGAGAACCGTAACTGCCACCAAAAAATAGATTAGTTTTGTTTACCAGTCTGGGAGGGTTATCTCTTTATGTAGTAAAAGGCATTTAATCTCTTGGTTCTTCTCCTCCAAGCAATGAAAACAGAACAGTATTTATTTGGTGTTTGTTTGTTGTTGAACAGGTGCCTGCCTTTAAACTTCAGAGCAGAAGACTTAGCTAGTGGAATCCTTCGAGAACGTGTGAAAGTTGGGGCAAGTTTGGCTGATGTTGACCCTATGATTGTTGATAAATCGGTAGGTTTTGTTAGAGCTTTTTATCATCCTTCCTTCAATTATGCATAAGCAGAATTGACCACAGCCTTTTTGAGGTTGAAGTAAATTCATAAACTCACTGATCTTTTTTATTTTATTTTATTGTTACCAAATCTTTTGTCTGTTTATTCCTTTAGACTACAAAGCATTTGCTCTGGGATTTAGGCTGAATCTCTGTAGATGTCCAGGCATCCCTGGCACAGTTAACTTGCAAACCAGATAAGCCTTATGTGGGCAGCCAAGAGATGACTTTCTGAACTATTTTTTTCACACTTCCAAAATTCAGTGTACTCCTGTTGGCCAATGCAGTGTTTTTTTAGAATTTGTTTTCAGTGTTTTTTCTAGTTTGTTTTCAAATGTTTTGTAAATAAAGATGCTCTTGTGGAAAGCTGTTACAATATAAACTTTGTATGTTCTTTTTTTTTTTCCCCTAAGGTGTGTTTTGATAGTATAGGGGGATTGAGCCATCATATCCTTGCACTTAAGGAAATGGTAGTGTTTCCTCTTCTCTATCCAGAAATATTTGAAAAATTCAAAATTCAGCCACCAAGGTAGGTGTATTTACTGTTACTGTTGCATTTTTTTATTAAGCTCTGAAGAATTGAAAACACACAGGAGAGTGATTTTTGCCCTGAAGTGTTTTACAGTTTGAATAGATGTACGTGTTTGCTACCCTACTGGTCTATTAGAATATGTAATAAGCAGGATGAAGAGTTAAAAAAACCTAGTTTATTTTTCTTGTGGTAGGAAGGTAAACTTTGTGATTTGGTTAAAGAAAGAATTCTCATGTGTTCTAATTAGTAGTACCTTGCCTTTTTTTCCTATTATTTTATTAAATATTTTACTAGATTAAGCAAAATGGTGATGTTTCTCTCAATAATATTATACTGTGATTTTGATATTTATTAATCAGTCATCTTGGTGTATGATTTAAATGGGTACATGATATCTAAGTAAATTGAAAATTTGGGTTATTTTTTTCACTTATTCCAAAGGAGTAACAAACACTGATTAAGGTGTTACCTAATTTCTAATATTTGAAGAGGTGGTATTTAACTGATGTAAAAGAAGACTTTGGAAACTTAATATGCCTTTGATTAATGTTCTTTACAAATCAAAGATTTACTGATTTGAAAGCATAAAACAAACTTAGATTTTATCAGGTCATGCTAATACACAAAATAATAATACGAGATCTTAAGTCTTTCTTCTCCAGGCTCCCTGTCTTCATTATAAAATTTGACTTGGAGTTTTTCAGGAGACATAAAATAAGTTTGTGACTGTGTTGATCCATTTATCTTCAGGGGCTGTTTATTCTATGGTCCTCCTGGAACAGGTAAAACCTTGGTAGCTAGAGCTCTAGCTAATGAATGCAGTCAAGGAGACAAAAAGGTGGCTTTCTTTATGAGGAAAGGAGCAGACTGTCTCAGTAAGTGGGTTGGTGAATCTGAACGTCAGCTTCGACTCCTTTTTGATCAGGTTAGAAGAAAACACATTTTTTTTCAAATTATTTCTCTGTATGTTGTATTTTGTGGTTTAGGTAGCCAGAAGTATTTGCAATTGAAACTAAATAACTGTACATTTTCATAAATTAAGCAGGATTTTACCAAATTGCATATTTAGATAAAAAGAATAGAGGAATTTTGGCAGTAGTTTTTCTTGCTCTGGAAACTTAGAGAAAGAAGTCTCTTGATATGTCCATTAAAGAAGCAAAGTAGTTTGGGTAAAAATTGGGGAAAAAAAAAATCAGTCAATGAGTTTGAGCTTGACTGGCATGTTCAAGATAAATGCTACAGAGGGGAGTGCATGATTGCATTGGTTGTGTGTCTGTTTTAGTGTTCTTTTTTGGCTTAGAAGAGATTGGACAGAACAGACTCACACAAAGCAGTAAAATGCAGTAGCTCAAAGAAAAGTAGCTGTCAGATAGAGATGTCTAAACAAACAGATTGTGAGCAGATAAGATCATATTCTCTGTAACTGAGTGTAAGGTGTGTGTTTGTCTTTAACCTGCACAGCACACAGTAAAACTGGTACACTGGTGCCATCTTGCTTACTCGAAGCAGACTGCACTCAGCTTTGCTTTGAAACACTGCTGGAGCTGGAAATACAGTTTTCATTTCAGACTTCATAACAAAGATGTCTCAGTATATGTGTTAGTTTAGCATGTTAATGCTTTCTAGTGAAACCAGTTTTCAGTGTTGATGGATAAATTAGGAATTAACAGTGAATTCAATTTTTGTTTTATTTACTGCATACCAGGCATACTTGATGAGACCCTCTATAATCTTTTTTGATGAAATAGATGGCTTGGCTCCAGTTCGTTCTAGCAGACAAGATCAGATTCACAGGTAATATTTCTTCTATCCTGCCATTATCTTGGTATAGGGTACCTTATCTTGGTAAACTCTTAAATGTAATTTTACTCATTTCACAGGAAAGGTTTTTGCTTTTTCTGAAGCCTACTTACACTAGAAAGGACAGATTGGTTTTTTGGTGTTGAAGTCATCTTTTCAGTCCTTCAGGCAAACTGTAATTTCCTGGGAATTGAATTGCAGTGACAATTACCCTTGAGCCTCATTATTAACTGCAAGATTTCCACAGCCATTCCTTGGTTTGCTGTTTTGTGCTATAAACAGATTGTCTGTTACCAGCCCAATAGAATAACCAGTGGAAAAATTTTATTCTAACATGATGAACTGTAATGTTCTATCAATGAACTGAACTCACCTGTGATTTTGATTCTAGATGGTGTGATGTACAAACATGTCTTGTGTTGCTATCGGGTCATTTTTTAAAACATTTTTTATAACAGTTTGCTGCTGGCTGAAATTCTTCATGGCTGCTTTCAGTCTCAGTTTTGCTGGGCTCCATATGGCAACACACTTGTACCTGTCATTCTATAGGTGGTGGTATTTATGTGTCTATCTCCCTCCACTCTGCTAAGAGAAATAGAACAGAAATTTGGGGCCAGCAGACCAGGAGGTCAATGGGACATATGAGGCTTGAAACTGTTATGTACCTGTTTGCAGCTTAGCTTTTTTCTTTTGAACTTATTAATGTTGCATTTGAAAATGCAAAAGTTCTTGCAGGTTTCCCTTCACTGTCTTACTCTGAAAACTCTCTTTTAGCTCTATAGTGTCTACTCTTCTTGCCCTCATGGATGGACTGGATAATAGAGGTGAAATAGTTGTAATAGGTGCTACAAACAGACTGGATTCTATAGATCCTGCACTCAGGAGACCTGGTCGCTTTGACAGGGAATTTCTTTTCAACTTGCCTGACAAGAAGGTAAAACCTGGAAAGGAGATTTATTAATAAACATCTTTAGTATATTAAACATTTGAATGCCTGACACCCAAGCTTATGAAATATTCATTCTTACTTGTAAGAATGTTTAATTTTAGGAAGATATTTTTGGTACAAACAGATTGTATACATAAAGTTGTATTGAGCTTCAAATCTTCAGGATATAGCTAAAACTAAACAGAAGTAAATTATTCACAATAAACTGAATTGCTTATCTAAAAACTATGGATTTGTATGATGAACCGTAACTATTTGGGGCTTGAAACTTGTGGTGAGGGAAAATAACTTTAAATCTTGTAGACTTCTAAGCATGTAAAAAACGTAGATGCTCAACCAGACATTACAGTGTTGACAACAGAAACATTTCAGTTCCTCTAAACTTACATAAACTCAGCCATAATACTTCATGAATTCATACTTAAAATTAAATTTACTTTGTATATTGATAGATGTATTTGGAGTCTATAGAACTTGTAGCTGGAATTGTTTTGGGATTCATGTGTATGTGCTGTGCTACTCAGCAATACATTAATTGGTGAGGCCTTTGACAGTAGAACCTGTTAATCATAGGTGCAGTAATTAAAAATGAAATTATAAAACTATGATAATTCCTAATAGAACATGAGTTTTGATCAGTTCATGTATAATAATGTTGATTAAACAAATTAAAATGTGTAACTGGTGAAAAAAGTACTGCTTATATATGAAATTAAAAAAAAAAGGAAAAGCTTTGCTCTTGAAAGACTTTTGAATGCTAAGTTCTATTTTATGTGTCTCAGTTACATCAAAAGCAGGTAAAGTAACTATAGATGCACATGAATAAATAATACTTTTTTCTGTGACATGGATTTGGCTTGCTAGTTTTTGGTTTTTTTTTTAAATCAGGCACGAAAGCACATTTTGCAGATTCATACCAGGGATTGGAACCCCAAATTGTCAGATCCTTTCTTAGGAGAACTGGCTGAAAAATGTGTTGGTGAGTGTTATGATATTAGTACTTTCACTGTAGAGGCCTTCTCTTCTGTGTAAAACTTTGAAGGTATGTTAAATGTGTCAAGATTTTCTTGTCTTTACCTTTCTAAACTTCTGTACTTTGAACAACACTTTTTGCAGTAACAAAATAAACACTGTGTCTCTCTAAAACACAAAATGAGTAGCTAGTAGTGATCTGAAAATACAACCATGTTTCCGTTCTGTAACATCACTGTCCTTATATAGGATGCATACCCTCAAAGAGAAGCAAAATGAAGTTGGAATTGGAATCTTTAGGTAGACTTCCCATTAAATTAGAATATTAAAAAAGAGATAGGGAGACTTGGGAGTTTTTCTGTCTACTTATTGAGAAAAAAAAAATCAGTACTTGTGTGTGGGGGTTTTGTTCCATGTTTGTTTTTTACTGACTGGCATGCTCTCCTCTGACACAAATCCAACAAACTAACCAGCCTTTCTAAAGATGAATTTTTTTTCCAGATTGCTAGCACAGAACAACCTCAAAGTGTAGACATAAGTAGGGGAGAAAAAAACCACCACACCATGAATACATTAAATACACCTTTGGAGCTCCCAAAGACCTGCTGTACTGAATGGAGGTTGGTTGTTCAAGATAAGCCTGCTGTTTAAATCTAATCAGAAATAAACCCAAGTATTTTTATAGTGAATTTAACAGAGGAGATTACCCTAAAGCACACACCACAGTATCTTCCCAGCAATTTGTCATGCAAAGATACATCCTCTGTCAGTCATCTGCTTTGATGAGCACTGAAGTTCTCAGAAAAAGAAGGGTCTCAAATATCTGTGCTTTGGAATCCATCATCAGGGAATCTAAGAACTTTAAACTGAACATCAGTCCATTCAGTCAGCTACAGTACATCCGAATTATCCTCTTCATCCACAGGGAGATCTCTCATGGAAGCAGCATCCCTCCGCTTTTGATGCACAAAGACCTCAACATCTTCTGGTGAGGAGAAAGCAACTATCCAGCAAACTCCAGTTTCAGTTTTGCCGGGTATAGGACAGCACATGACAAACCCGTTCCATGTAAATTCTGCTTGAATTATGCAAAGACATGGTGCTGCTTAGTGGGAGAGAGGGGCATAGATGGGAAAAGAACACATATGTTTCTTTAAAAAGTCTCTGAATTTTTTCATTGAGAATACAATATTTTAAAATTTCAGACAGTGGGGAAAGCCATTTGTACGTTTGATTGGAAGACATTCTTTGTGCTCCATAAAGCCTGTCAGTTCTGTGGAAGTCAGCTAACAAAAAGAAATACCCTTTTCTGTTTTCCTTGGCTTTCCTGCTCTCCATCTACTGTATACTTGATTGTCTCCAGTCTCTATCTTGGAATTTAAGTGTTTCCGTACATCCAAGATGAAAATCTTTGGAGTATTACAAAGACTTTTCAAAACAGCTGAAGTAAGACTGGTGTATCTTCTTCACCTTGAGATTGCCTCATCGTTTCTATAAGTAAAAGCAGCAATAATGATTTAAACAGGCTTTCCAGATTCTTTGTGGCCATTACCAGTGGGACTCATTGGTACACATGTATGTCTGTGATACCATTTATACCAGTCTGTTATTTCCTCTTGTGTGCAGGTTTTCTTTAAAAACAAACAAACAACCTTCCCCCAAAAAACAACACCCCCTCTTCCCCAAGTAAAAGCTGCCTAGACTTGCCAGGCTTTTGGCACAGCATGGTTGATACCTCTCTCCAGTTCAGCAGACTTGGCAACACTTAACTCCAAGCTTTTGGATCCTAATGAAGAAAACTGCTGAAATGCTCCCAAAGCAAATGACTTTGGGGAAGCAGGTGTATGTGCGACTCAGAACTTCTTAAGATCCAGGGGTGTAATTAGAAGGAAATTGGAAGGGAAAAGCCCCAGGACTTGCAAAAAGTAGGTTATTTCCTGAGGGTTGATTTTTGTCCCAGGTGTTATGGATTACAACCTTTTAGAGGATTTCTGAGTATGTGAGAATTAAAGACTCCACTTCCCTGAATGGCCTCATGTCTGCAATGTGTGTGAGACGAAGTGAAGCAGCTTGGGGAGAGCACAGCATTGCTCAGAAGACCACACACTCATGTCTTATTAGCACTTTCAGTAAACACACATAATTACTAAGTTTTTTCTCCTTACTGGAGATGGGTCCCAGATACCCTGAACTTTATAAATCCTTTCTTATCTTTTGTGCTTATTCCCTTGTTTGGAATGATAGCTTTCTGTAGGTAGAGACTTACCTACAAACTCAGTCTTGCAGGAAACAAAACATACTAGCAGCTGAAAAAGTGTGAATTCCTCCATCTGGCATCTTGCAGATGAATCTTTTTACAATATAGTTAGGGTTATTTAAATAACATTATTAAATAGAATTATAAAGAAGTGAACTATCATGTTGAAGATGCTTGTTAAAAATTCTCTATTCTGTGCTTATTATTGCAGGAGCTTTTTGTGGCAGAATGATAACATGTTAGATTTTTCTTTCCCATCCTCAGGTAATGATGAAGGGGGAGATTTTGGCATTAGCATTCCTGTTTTTTCACAATTTTTTAAAATAAGCCTAGTAGTTATTTTTCATCTCTGTCATCATGCTGAGTTGTTTGCTAACTCTCTTTCCCTGCAGTAATTTTGGGAGTTTTGTAGGAAATTGCACAGTATGAAGTGGAAGAAGTGATAAAAATTGTTCACCTAAATGCTTCACCCAGTTCTGTAGCACTTTGTTGGGGGTTTTTAGGGTGGGTTTTAGGCAGAAGAAATTTTAAAGAGGACACAATTTCTGCACAGTAGAGGTGGAAGAGGATGGCTGGAAAATTTTGCTGATCGAAGTGCATTCTTTGGAAACTTACGTAGGTTTTTGCTGTCCTGCTTTTTTGAAAATTGTACTTCAAAAATGTTTAGCAGAGTGTGGTGGTGCTAGGTAGAGGCAAATGGGCTACTTGACAGGAATCGTCATTTTGTTCTAAGTTAAGGTGTGCCAGTATATTTTGCCTGGCAAATTGGACATCTTTTGTTAGATGCTTCAAAAATGGAAGCAAATCCACTGAACCCTGAGTTTATATTACAGTGTCAATTTGGGTAAAAACTAAATCGGGTTATTTACTGTTGGCATGATACATTTTATTTTGTTTTGACAATACTTCACCCATGTTTTTCTTCTGCTTAATCAGTGTGCATTTGCTTCTTAGCAATAAAAAGCTCTTTAATGTTTCACAAGATACAGGTTTTTTGCAGTTTTCTTGTCACTGAAATGGATGTACAGTATGCACAAGAGAGTCCCTCAAAAAGAGACACCAATTATTAATCTTCAAATGTAATTGCTCCTGAGAAATGAGAAGTAGAAATGGAGACTAATTGTGTATCTGATCACCTGAGAATTCAATTTTAAAAATAGGCTACAGGCTATTATTTCCTAATTTTGCAATTCTTTGGAGATGTACAAGCGGTGATTAAAAAGACTGTTAGAAAGCAATATTACAGCATTTGTTAATAGAAAAGTTGGGAATGATATAGCTCCTGAGCTGTTGAATCTTTTGTCACAAAGATACTAAAGTAGTTTCTAAGCTGACAGGCATTCAGAGTGCTGCATAGCCCCAGCATATCTTTGGTTTAAGCTTTGATTTAGTGCTCCCCCCACCCATTTTTTGTTTAATCTAGTGTAGTTTTTGGATGAGAAGAGGACCAATTTAAATGGGAGTGTGATACCTGATACCTAAAGAACAAAGCTAAATTTAGAACCCTGGTTTGATTTCGCTGTTGCACCTGTAGGTACTGTCTAATAATTTAACATGGTTGGAGTGTACCTGCATAGTTTTGATTTCGTGTTAAATGAAAGTTAAAAAAACCCTCAAACACGTAACTTCAGTGCTGAAAACAATTAGTTGTCTATTGATTAGTATAGTGGATATATCTGAACATATTTCAAATGTAATGTGTATTTATTTCAAGGTAACTTGGGAATGTGAATTGCTACAAATGGTTTAGATAACAGTCATGGTGTGGACTCAACAAATTTACACGACTGTACCTACTAAGCTTTTTATAAAATTGCAAATCTTGGTTTAAAAATTGCAGGAATCATCCTCCGATATTTATGGTGATCTTCCATCTGTGTTTGTTTATTTTTGTTTTGCCTTTTTTTAAGAATTATTTTCAAGTATATATAAGAAAGGTGCAGTTTGAAGTCTCATCCAATTTAAATCATCTTTATAGCTGAAAAGTGGTTGTCTTTTATTGTTATCCTCCAAATTTATATATCTGAAAGATGAGGATGGAAGAGTGTCTGTCTTTCATATTAATTGCTTCCTTTTTTTTTTTAAACACTGTGTATGGAATCAGCTTTGTTCCTTATTGCTGTATGGATTTTGGAAAAATGTATGTGCCAGCAGCACTGAAAGAACAGCAGAGGCTAAAAAGAAGGAAGCAAGGCAGGCCTCAGTTTTGGGACTTGGAGCTGCTAAAAGACATATCATAGAGTCGTAGAATGGTTTGGGTTGGAAGGGACCATAAAGCTCATCCAGTTCCAACCCCTCTGCCATGGGCAGGGACAGCTTCCGCCAGACCGAGCTGCTGAGAGCCCCATCCAAGCTGACCTTGGACACTTCCAAGGATGGGACACCCACAGCCTCTCTGGACAACTGGTTCAAGTGCCTTAGAGTAAAGAATTTCTTCCTAATATCCCATCTAAATGTGCGCTCCTTTGTCTTAATACAAAAATAGAGTAGAAAAAATGCAAGTAATGTAAGACTTGGTGGGGAGGAGGAAGTCTGGTAAAAAACCAGTTGAGTGAGAATAGTTTTAACTAAAGAATTGATTAATTGTCTTCTATAAACACTTCATTACAAACCCATGAACTTCTATACAGCAGTACCTCAGTGCAACACATTTTCCTATAGTGACTCTGATTCTCTAAATGACTTTTCTCACTGGAATATTGTTTTACAGTCTTTAAAAGATGGAGTTATGGTGCCTCAAAATATAGAGGCATATTAATGTCTCTTGCTGAGAGAGATGGAAAAACTTGAAATTTAATTTCTAGCTCTGGGGAAAACCCTCCAAACCATTAGTACTGCAAAAGACTCGAAGGTATTAGGTCTCTCTGTATTTCATAATTATCAGATCTATGTTTTTCACTAATGATGATTAAGCAATTATAGTTAGCCACCTGAAGATACTTACAAAGATAGGCTAAATTAAAATTTTAATGCATTTTAATTTCGAATTTTGATTATACTAGTAAAGTTATGAAACTCTTAAAAAGTCTGAAACATTTTTCTTGATAGTAGAAGAATCCATAGTATGCTTTTTTTAACGAGATTTCATCTCTTCCATATTCTACTCATGAAACATTTTTCTTTATACTGCTCATTTTCTCAGACTGTAAAAGTTTAAAGTTGGTGATGTTCAGTGTAACAAAATTACTTTGCTATTAAAGAATGTATTCATGCGGAGGTATTAAAGGAAGAAAGGAGGAAAGGGACTAGCCTGTTAAAATTGCACACATACTTTAGACAGTATTAAGGGAAAAGAAAGAGCAGTAACATACCTATAACCCAGGACTGAAAATATACTATGTATCATATGATATAGTGACAATGCAGGTAATTTTAACCTCAATGTGGAATTAATTTCTTAGTATATCTTAATAAACCTGTCTAATTTCTTGACATACAACACTGTCACCCGATTATGACCGGATGCCTTTTGGCAGATGCTTTGTGGACCTTGACAATTAAGTATTACTGACTCGTTTTTAGCTGTATGCATGTTTGAGACAGGTGTGGCACAGCAGTGCTGTTTCATGGAAGGCGTTGGTGTTTCTGTGTGCACTAGGGTACTGTGGAGCTGACATAAAAGCACTTTGCACTGAGGCTGCCTTGATTGCCCTGAGACGCCGCTATCCCCAGATTTACATGAGCAGTCAGAAGCTCCAGCTGGACGTCTCCTCAGTGGTTCTCAGCGCGCAGGATTTCTACCATGCGATGCAGAACATTGTGCCTGCCTCCCAGCGAGCCGTCACATCTTCAGGACACGCGCTGTCCCCTGTCATCAGGCCGCTCTTGGAACGGACCTTCACTAAGCTCCTCGAGGTCTTACACAAAGTGTTCCCTCACGCTGAGTTCAGCCAGGGTGACAAAAGTGAAGGTATGTGGTTTGGGGTTTTTTGCAAATGCTGTTTCAGTTTGCAAGTATTTCAGCTTCTCCACCTAGCCTTAAATCTGATGTGTATTTCCTTCAGTGTTGTTAGGATGTAAATACAATTTATTTGAATGTTGCATAATTATTTTTGCTGATTCCAAATTATTGTAGAATCTAATGACCTGACCTGCATAGAGCAAGGTCCCGTGGGTGTGAGTGCCATCCAAAAAAATGAACTCAGAAGTAATTTACAATTTAAATACAAGAAATGATGGGGCATAATTAAAGGTCAGAACAAGAAAAAAAAATAGGGAGATAACGTTGCTCAGTGTATCGGGACCTGAAATTGGTGCTCCTGTCCTGAACAATGGTTAGCTATCCCCAGTCCTGTGCTTGCTGGTGGTGCAGAAGCTTTGGGGGGCTCCCTGCTCAACAGGTGTTTAGCTGAGATACCTGAGCCAGGTATTTCAGCTAAACCAGGCACAATGGTCATGTGCTGATCTAGAAGAAAGCCCTGAGGCTTCTGTCTCCTTGAACTGGCCTGGTGTGCTCCTGATCCTCCAAGCTGATTCTGTTGGCTTAGCAAGTGGAGGACTGTTTGCTGTTTTGTCAAGTTAGCTTTTTTTACCAAATTAGTGAATAAAATCAGCTCACTAAGGGGTCAGTGAATGCCAGAAACCTGCTGCAATGGGAACAGTGTGAGTGCACTAAGGAAGCGGGGAATAAGAAGGAATGTAACTGACTGTTTAGACTGGCAATGAGTTGATAGGTTCTGGGGGTTTTTTACCCAGCTCTTCTCTGAGACATGCTTTAATAGTTATCTCCAGGTCATTTCTTGGAAGTTAAATGTTGAACAAGTTACCTTGGGTTTGAGATCTGTTTATTCTGATGGAGTCTACTGTTCTTATCTGGGATCATTCTCACCCCTCAGCTCTGTAAACAGTACTTAGGGTTGTGTGTGATTAACTTGAGAACAGCCCAGTCATAAAGCAAATCTGTGACAGCCATGACTTTCTTCTCATTCCTGTTCCAGAGCACGCTTTCAGCCTGCAGCCCAGGCAGCTTGAGCTGATCCTTGTGCTGGCTGCTGCAGTTCTCCAGCCCAGCTGTGCATTTTTGCTCTGTCCTTTCCCCTTGCTTAAGTAGATCAGGTTCTTTGTTAAACTGTTTTAGCCAGAAAACTCATCCAAAAATGATGTATTTATGTGTTTTCTGCTGACTGTGGGGTAGCTGGAGGTTTTAACAAGTGTTGGAGTTGGCCAGAGATGGGCCCAGGGAGCATATGGTGGTGGGTAGGGGGAAATGAGCTGGCTTGCAGCTGTAGTTAGATCCTGTTGGGCTCCCTTGATTGTAACCAAAGTTATTTAAGATGCTTAAGTCTGTATACTGTTAACCTGTTGGTGGTACCCAATTTAGAGATTGTCATTCTTGTTGAAGAACTGGTTTAAGTTCAGAATATTTTCTTTGGTTATATTTTTTAAATTCCTGTTTATTATTGGTCATTACTGCTAACAAATTGAGTTTGGAAGCTTCAGTTGATTTAAATAGTAGTTTTACTAGATAATTTGCTGCTGTGGGTACTTCTAAATATTTGTAGGTAATTGATTTTGAAGATGCGTGAACTGAGGTTTCTTTTAGCATTTCCTTTAGTTTTTTTCTTACCCCCTTAAATACAAGAAAATATTGAATAACAAGCTTAATCTTTGTTAAAACCAGAAAAATCCACTTTCAGGTGCAACAGTTATACACTGTACAATGTAGATTATACAATAGAGCTTCAAATTTTCTTGAATTTAAAGCCAAGTATATAGCACATGCTTACAGGTGTGATTACAATCTGCACATCAGGTTTTCTGCGTTTTACTAAAAATTCCTGTTTCTTGTAATTCAATGAGTCTGATGCTTGAGCAGAGGATGTCACAGAGACTTGATGCTTGGGATTAGAAGATGGGCTGCCTTTTAAAATAGTCGTGTATTTTAGGAAGAAAAAACTGTGTCTAGTGCATGGGCATAGGACTTACCTGTGCCTACATTTGGTATATTGAAAATCCTGTCTGTTTTAGGGACTGCAGTGAGCCCAGAGGTAGAAGGCCTATGTCCAGTTGATTTGGAGGTCTTCATCTTTAGCTTTAGCTAAATATCCAGTAGCTTCTGTGCCATGTTTTCTTGCTGTGGACTAGCTTTTGGCCACTGCTTGGGGTCTGCCAGCCTTTTTCGTCTTTGTTCCCTGAGGAAGGATTGTCGGGTGTGTGACTGCACCACAACTTGACAAGGGATGTGACACATCCTCATCCCATGCCAGCAGAGTATCATTGCTGCCCAGCCTACTCTGAATCCGGTTTCTTACATCACACAGCCAGCTAAGGCAACCTTTGTTGTCTTTTAACAATTTTTCCTGGAACCCTGGGACAGTTTTTCCTGTGGCTTAGATGGTACCTCCATCCAAATCTTAACACTGCCTTGAAGGAGTTTCTTTTGTCCCCTGGTGATCGTCTGATCAGTGTGGCAGGACCTGTGCTATTGCCTCATGTAAATCCATGGATTGTGTATTTGAGAATAACACTTGGATCTCTCTGTATTTCACACTTTGATTTCACAGCAATGCCTTTTCCCAAGTGGCTGTAGCTGACTTGAGCTGCTGTTGGATGTCTGGTGGTTGTCCTGAGCAGCAGTGTGCTACAGTGACTCTGGGCTGCTCTCAGGAATGCTGCCCATCCATTGCAGAGCATTTTCTTGGTCAGCAGAGCTGGCCTCTGCAGTGCTCCTGCTGTACAGCTGAGTGGCTGTGGCCATTTTCATCCCACCGTTGCAGGCTTCCTTCCCTGTGGAAATGAGAACGAGTGGCCTCGCATAGGGCAAAAGCAATTCAGCTCCTTTCCTGGGGCAAATAAAGATCTTGCAGCAGTTCTTTCCCGTTATCAAATCACACCAGGTAACTCTTAATCCCATTGCAACTCTGGGAGCTAATTTAGCTGTACCTGATTTTCAACTGTTACCTGGTTGTTTTGTTTTAGTGCCATATTAGTATTTTTGCAGATGTTTGTCTCTGCAGTGTGTCTTGTGAATATAATCAGTCTTAGACCTTTTTGCTTTTCAAGATCTGTATAGAAAGTACTTCAGTTCATTGTGTTACTATATTAGCAAAGGAATTAAAATAGGTAAAGGTATAGTGTATGAATATGGAATGGATTGAACTGATTTTGATAAAAAGTAATTTGATATTCTTCAGCAGATTATCAGAGGGTGGAAAACAATTCTTCATAAACATACATTGTCTAGGTAGTCATGCTGAGAATAATTTTGGAAGAAGTGTACCTGTGAGAATTTGGACACTTGGAACAAGTAAATACAAAATTCTATATAGTCTGAGGAATTACAAATTTTATAGCTTCATCCTTGAAAAACCCTCTAGCTGTGAAATAAACCCGAAGGACACATTTCATAACAAGTTAAACTTTTTTGTATTTGAGAAGTTGTTTAGCTTGTTTAAAAAAATAAATTGTAATTATGATTAGACTTCTACAGCATTTAATTTGTTTTGGTTTTTGAAGTAATAAGTACTTATTATTCTGAAGGCTGATACTTAGACAGTTCTAACTAATTTCTTTTACATTTGAAGATTTATTATAATTGACAGAAAGAAAATTGTAATATCTTGTCTTGTTTGTTGTACATGTACTTTGAAGTGATAAAGTTCTAATTAATACATCTCTTGGAACAGATGTACCAAGTCTAATATTAGATGATAGTGAAGATGAGAATGCTTCATCAATTTTTGAGACGAGCTGTCACTCAGGATCACCAAAGAAACAGTCATCAGCTGCTATACATAAACCCTACCTTCATTTTACAATGTGAGTGTTTCTCTAAATGCATGTAATTAGATAGATAAAACCAGGAGATTCTTACATCAGGAGAGCTAAAAAAGTTGTTCTTTTGCTTTGGGGTGGCAGTGGTGTTCTGTAATGGAAACATGTAAGTGCACAGATAAGAGTTTTAGATGTGGGGGTGTTCATGGGAAAGGCCACATCCTACACACAGGAATCAGAAATGTTTTTCAATAGGCAAATGTAGGTTAGAAGTAAGGATGTTAACAGCATTTCTTAATTTTAAAAAACTACTTCAATTTGAAAGGTTAAGAACTGAGAAGAGATATATGTAGGAATATTTTTGAGGGGTTGTGTGCTTTTTCTTGGTCCAGAGTGTGGTTGAGCTTTGGTGTATGCATCTGTTTGGAAGCATTTTGTATAATAAATGCATTCAGCATTTTTAATGTGCTTTTTTCATTGTTTTTTGTGGAAAGTTTCAGGAAAATGAGAATTTAGAAAATGTGTGAAATTTGGATGAGTGATTCTTGTATAAATTGAACTGGCTACAGTAATTAACAATAATGAACATTTATTGGTTTTATGTTAAGAATAGTTTTGGACTACTTTATGTGTTTCTGCAGGGAGTTTGCTGAATAAAGAAAATGAAGTTAGAAAAACTGTTCATTAGTGGCTCTGTTTAGTAGAGCCATCTTGTGGAAAACTGATAAAATTTTTGTGTTAAATAATAATGCCAGAGCAGAATTTATGGATATCTAAGCTTAAAGATAAGGATTAAAGTTCAAACAGTTGGAGGGACATAGTTAATTTTAGCCAAATTTTAGCTTTTGTTGTGAGGTTGTTAAGGGTTGTTAAGGGGGAAGATCTTACCAGAACAACAATATATATTTGCGTGGATGAGTGTCTAAATAAAAGAATCGCAAGGCTGTGCTTATTTTTGCAAAGTATGTAAGCCTCCCTTAATCTATTTTCTGAGCATTTTTGATTGTTATCTGTGCGTGTAACCACCACCACCAGAACTGAAAGCCAAAGGACAGCAGTGTTCATTGCTGTCCCAAAATGTTTAATGTGAAGTAATTCCAGCAAGTCTTGTTCCACTGCCCGAGTTCACTGATGGGCGGATAGAAATGCCTTAATGAGAGAAAATGCAAATTAATTAAAAACTTTCTTGTTTTATGATCAGTTTTCTATTAATGGAAAAGACTTTTAATGGAAAAACTTAATGCTTTTTTCTTTATGTTTCATTTGTCCATAAAATTGGGCAAAAACGCCCAAGAGAAAGAAACAAACACAAAATCCCAAAACCCCTTGTATGGGCTGCTTAGAGTTTTTTCTCAACAACAAAAAATCAAAAAATAAGTTTACCCTTGCAGTTTTTCTTTAAAGTCTTCCTTCTGTCCAGAAGTCTACTGACTAGAAGTGTACAAATATGCTAGAATACATGATACATAGTGATTTTATTCAACCCTACTTCAGATCCTTTTTCTTAAATAAGTAAAGTATTGAAATGTTCATTGGTTCTTGAAAATCTCGGGCAGCACTTAAGGGATGAAAGGATTGACCTGGGATTCCTGAGGCTGCCGAAGAGATACGTTCATAATTAGGACTGACCTAGACTTGACTAAATTGCTGTCTTTACTGGATGTCCAGTAAGTCTTTTTGTATGATCAAGGAATTAGTTTTAAATAAACTGGTTATAATGAAAATTGTCGTGAATTTAGTATATGCATAGCTTCACTCAGATGAGTTTGAATTAAATGGTTGTGAAAACAAAGATAAGACAAATCTTGAGCTACTGGCACCTGAAGTAGTTTTGAGGGATAGCTGAGTTAGTTGATGTTTTTAAGCTGTTTTAGGAAGCTGTTACCCATTACTGAAATTCTTATGGATTCTAAAATCTCTCCTATATATCCATCTATTGATAGCATTGGTATGTTGACTTTTGCAACTGTTGTTCTGTTGCAGGTCAGCTTATCACCAGCCAACCTCTTACAGACCAAGATTATTGCTCTCTGGGGAAAGAGGCTCGGGTCAGACTTCGCACCTTGCTCCAGCACTATTGCACACCCTGGAAAAATTCTCCGTGCACAGGCTTGACCTGCCAGCTCTTTATTCAGTCAGTGCCAAAACGCCTGAAGAGTCATGTGCACAGGTGATATTTGAGATTCCCTTGTAATGAGTCAATTATGTAATTCTGGTTGCATCAATATAAAGACAGCCAGATGGAATGTAACTTAAAGTCCAGGTTTTCATATGCTCCTTCTATTTTCCTGTTTAAAATAAAGAGGTCTCTAGGGGGTGATGGAGATCTCTCTAGTGACTAGTGAATGTAATTATATTAACCTGCCCCCTCATCACATACCTAGTGTTGAGTAAGTTTAATCTGGGTATTCAGTGCCTGATGTTCATTTTATTCAGTTGTGTATGGATTGTTGTGCTGTGGTTCTAGATTCATTTGCTTAGTTTTAAAGGTTTACATTTCCAAATAGCTTGTGAATATTGCATGAATTGCAAAGCAGTTCAATTTTCATCTTGATTGTTCAGTCATAGCAAATTTTTAAAACATACATATTTTTAAAACAAAGTAGTTGCTTTGTAGTCTCCCTGGCACATTGACAGAAAATAATTGAATGCTGTAGCTAAGAGTCACAAACTCTTGTTTAGAAAGTCTTTAGATAATTCTATTCTGCTGGAACATTTGTCTATAAAATACCACAAAGATGAGTCATTTTATAACGCACAAGAACTTTGTTACTCACAACTGATGGTAACAATTAGTTCCTTAGTTGAAATACCACTGTTTCTTTTAATTAGATCTTTCGTGAAGCTCGAAGAACAGTACCGAGTATCGTTTACATGCCTCATATTGGTGATTGGTGGGAAGCTGTCAGTGAAACTGTGAGAGCTACTTTCCTAACTTTGCTGCAAGATATACCGTCTTTCTCACCTATATTTCTACTGTCTACCTCTGAGTCCATGTTTAGTGAATTGCCTGAAGAGGTAAGTATATCATGGAAGGAGGCATTGTTAGGGAGTAACGTGCTCTTCTGAATGTTTTAATCATGTAAAATCATTTTGTTTTGTAGTGGTTTTCTAACTTAATTTAAAATATGTCAAACAGAAAATGTGGTAATAATTGAATGTTAGTAATTTTCCTTAATGTGGGATGTATGTCCATATTACTGATTTTCATAAGCTCCGTGCTACTCTGCTGGGAAGACAAAATTGTTCATTTTGTCAATTGTTCTTTTTGACAAATGACTCCATTATAATTAAATGCAGATTTAGTCTAAAGGCCTGACCTTGAGCTTTATATTTTCTGAGGCTCCAGATGGGGGAAGGTTCCTAGTTTTTCTCCTCAACATTTTCTGGTTTTTTTTTTTTTCTCCTGCCCTTTTATTCTCTTTTTACTGCAGGGGTGGCTATTGTTAGGATCATGGGATACTGCAAGTTTCGTTACTATAGAAAATTCAATGAGAATTACAAGTATTTGTTTTCCCTTTGCTGTGAACACAGCTTTAGGTAGAGTTTACTATCTCCTGTCCTGTGGCTGATTTTGAAAAGTTTGTGACTAATATTACAATATGGTCATTGTTCATGTCTTTTTCAGTGGGGGCTCAATCTTCTTACGACTTTTTTTTTAGGTGAAATGTATTTTCAGAATCCAGTATGAAGAGGTTTTTTATATTCAAAGACCAAGTGAAGAAGACAGATTGCGATTTTTCAAAGGCTTAATTCTTGATGAAGCAGCAATGCCCCCACCAAGAAGGAAACAGGCTGGTAAACTAAGTTACAGTAAACCAGTAATAATGTGATCCTATTGTTTTATTTTGTGTTACTTCCTTTTTTAAAAGGTGTGGGTAGTTAACAGTTAGTGTAATTACCATGTGACAGCATTAATCAGCGCCCAGAATAAATTTCATAGTTACAGTTAACAGTTGTGGAAGATGGAGAGCTGTGGGGTCAAGGATGCAGTGATAGTTAGATCCACGATGCATATTAAATACATATAATGAAATTTGGAGTGGCATAATCCCGGGAGCCACTGTGTTACTGTTTCCATTGTCTGACTTCTTGGTTTTTTCCCTAGCTCTTCGTGCCCTGGAAGTTCTTCCTCTTGCACTGCCGTGTCCTGCCCGGGAGCTGTCAGAAGCGGAGAAGCAGCGGATGGAGGACCAGGAGGAGAACACCCTGCGGGAGCTGCGGTTGTTTCTCAGGGATGTCACCAAGAGGCTGGCCACAGACAAACGCTTTAACATCTTCAGCAAACCGGTGGATATTGAAGAGGTCTTGTTTCAGTAATGTGCAAACAATGAAGTTGAAAATATTAGAAAAAGAATGCAAATTAAGAAAAGGAAATGGTTAAGTTAATTAGAAAAATAGATGTTTGGTCCGTGATCTGTCCAATCTAAGATGATGATTTTTAGCTGGTACAGAGTCACAGCCTCATTGTCCATGATGCAAGGATTTGGAGCATGTTCTGTTACCAGTGACCCCAGTGCATTCCTGTCGGTTTTATAACATTTTAAAATGCCAACACTCCTGTCCCTGCCAGTGCTCCTGAAATACTTGAAACCATAAATATATTCTTTAATAAGAGCTTTTACAGCATTGTAATCATAAACATGATAATATTGGGAAAGTGATCTGTGTTCTGTAATGCATTCAGCATTAATAGTATTGTTGCATAATTTCAGCAGTAATGCTTGTGGATTCCATTAATCACAGATGGTAGCACATTATAAGGCATTAACTGGTCGATTATGGCCTGTACACACCTGACTGATGAGACAGTTCGATCTGCAAATCTATTTTCAGGTGCTTCTGTATGAATAGGATTGTGTTTGGTCTGACTTTGAGATCGGATGCTGGCCCCCTGCAAGCTTTGCAGGCTTGCTAACTGAAAAAAAAAATCCCTAATTTTTTATGAAGAGAGAAGCATCTCTTTTGGAAGACATTAAAAGATGAATATGGGACATCAGAAGTCCAGCATTGTAAAAAGCAGATTTGGAGTGTAAATTCCTTGCAGGATGGAACAGGCAGAATGGAACGGACATCTTTTATGGACTGATGCAGTCCTCTCTTAATTAGAGCTTTCCGTAGTGTTCCATAGCTGACTGTTTTTGAAAGCCTGGTGAGCTGTTTAATGTGGCAACCTACAGTGTGAGCACGGCCTGAGCGGTAACTTGGTTTGATTTTTCCTGTGAAACTGTTTGGGAGGTCCATTATTGTAGGAAACTCTTCATACTTGTAGTGAAGGTAGTTCCTTTCTGTTAAGAATTTGTGGTCTAAGCTTACATGAATAAAGGTGCACAGAGAAGGAATAAGTCCATGTTTTGTAGATGGAGGGAATCAAAATGTGAATTTGTTATTTGAAGACTTGCCAGAACGCTGCTAATGTATCACAGCACCAGAAATCAAATGTAATCCTTTTCGTCCCACCTGCTGCATTTAAGCACAGGACTAGCCTTTCCTTTTCTACAACAGCTTGTCTGCTTGACTTTCTTAGAAAATGTGTTAGGTTAGTTCCACTCCTACTTGCACTGCAGAGAATGCTGCTGTGTGATAAGTCAAGGATTTTCCTGACTAAATCAGCAGCAATATTTACAGCTTCCAGTGAAGATTTTCTGATGCTGTGCTAACAAGAAAAGGAAGCCTGTGGCTTGGCTTTCCAATCCCTGAACCAGATATCATCATGTTTCCATAAAGGGAGACAAAAAGAGAATTTTTGCCATTTTAATTTGTCGAAATAAATTTCAATGTCTGTATTTAAGGAATTAGGTGACACATTGCTATCCACTGAAATAATGCATTAATATTATTTTATGTTGTAATATACGTCTGCAGGCACTATAATAGAAAAAAAAAATCTTATAGAGCCATTATGGCTTGATCTGAATATGGATTTAACTCTTAAGTGCTTTGGCAGTGACCATCATATGTGGGTGATTTCAAAAGAAAAAAATGCAGTACTGTTTTAGAGGCTGCCAGTGTTTTTAATTAATTCTAATCTAAATCACACTGAAACATTCAAATATATATATTTTCTTCCTTGAAGTAAATAAGAAATTCATAGATTTTTGGGTGAACTTTGTAACAGCAGCTGTGCTGATGCATTTGACTATTAAGGCTGAAACCCTTATGGTATCATGAGTTCTGTTAAACACTTTTTAGTGTGCCATGGTGGTTGCTGAATCTCCAGTTACGATCTAAGCTCATAGTAAACTCTGACACAAGGCTTTTTCTTTAGACTGTCCTTCTGTACAGCCAATCTTAACATTCACAACCAATAAAACCTGACTTTTCTTTGTTTAACAAGTGATTGAAGAAACTATTTTATAGAAGGTATTTAACAGCTAATAATTTGGCTGTTTAGTTTAATGAGAACTTTGCCTACAATGGGAACAAAATAGAGCTTCCCTAATTTTTCCTAGGGCTTCAAGTTAGGCTGATGGGTTTTGCTTTTTTAGTACATGACAGTGTTATAGCACCATAAAAATCTATACATAAATCAGTCTAAGATGAAAAATACATTTACATTGAAGTGTGTTCCCTCAAAAATACTATTTAATTAATTTTGAAGGATAAATTCAGGCGAGCTCCTGAAGAAAAGTGGCTTTGGAAGTGCTGTGTTCTTAGTCTGATAAAACTTCCATTTTTAATGTAAATTTGCTTAGAAATCAAAATGTTTAGTTAATGTCTTAGAGTTAAGCATGTGGAATGAATCCAAGTATAAAGATGTGATTGTTCAGTAAGAATGCATATGGGCCTGTGTCATTTCTGTGTGCTGTTTGTTTATAGGTTTCAGATTACCTTGAGGTTATCAAAGAGCCAATGGACCTATCAACAGTAATAACCAAAATTGATAAACACAACTACTTAACAGCCAAGGATTTTCTAACAGACATTGACCTGATCTGCAGCAATGCATTGGAGTACAATCCAGACAAAGATCCTGGAGGTAAGAACCTACTTATTTTTGGCGTACCTAGACCTGAAAGCCTGGTATTTAATCCCATATTTTGTTGCTATTCAGGCACTTACATAAGCTGCATGCTTTGTGATAATTAGGATAAGCAAGTCCTAAGGGCTCTGTGCTTTTAGTATTCTAAGGCATGTAGTGCACCTGGGGGACATTAGAAGCATTCAGAGCTGTTTTCTAATAAATTATGTTTTGTAGTTCCCTTTCAAATTCGGTAGCTCCTTTTTGTATATAGACTCTGTATATGCAACAAAACCCCACCGTAATTTGGAGAGCTCTGTAGAGAATCCTCACACAATCTGGCAGTGGCCTGCTGTGTTTTCATGTTAGCTCAGAACATGAACTTCATACACAGAAATTAAAATCTATGTATTTGGGGATAGAAATAAAACAGGATAAATCACCAGGCAAGGAAGTCAGTTGCAGCTGATTAGGAGAGATTAGACAGTATTGTCTTGACAGAGTGTGATGGGATGCTTTCAATTAAAAAGGAATTTGTAGACTGAAATGCATGTAAAAGCTGTTCACGCTCCAAACTAAGGAAAGAACATCTTGTGTGCTCTTTGCTAGGGCTGTCTTACAGTGCACACTGCCAAAAGAAAGCCTTTCAGCTGGCAGCTTCAAGAGTCATCAACAAAGCATCAACACAAAGCACCCTTTTAATGTAGGGTTCTATTTAATATATGTGATATTTGGACATCAGGGTCCTTCTACAAATGTAGTCCAGTGTGTTAAAAAGTTCTTCATGAAATCTTGTGAAATTGCTTTACCAGGTTAAAGCCTGATTTTTTCTGTATTTTTGTTCTCAAAGTTTTGATTTTCTGAGGCATTTTGCTAGAGTCTCATGTGTGGCCTAGATACAGTGTAGTCTGGTCAGACTTGTTTCACATTGCCTTTTGAACCCAGTTCATATTTGTAGAAGATGAACTTTATTTTTGCAGTTTATGATGCATTATTTTCTTTCAACTAAAAAAAGTCCATTTATTTTGTGTTCCTGATAACACACTTTTGAGGACTTCTAATGGGCAATTGATATGAACTAATTAAAGCCCTTGGTGGGCACTTGGCATTCTGAGTGTATCTGAAGAGCGCCTGTTTAAGGATATTTTAATTTTCCTTGCTGTTGGAACTGAGCTGGGAGAAATTGATCTGGCTCTTTCTAGGCTCAGTTTTGGATAGGAGGTAATGAAAAATTTTTCTGTTCTCTGCTATTAACAACAGAGCATGTATTGCTCTTCTGGCATGCAGGATTTCTTGGGCTGTTGTGTCAACACATCTGAAACAACACATTATGGCTGTTCAGAGGAAGCATTCCATGCATTCAGATCTATTAATTAAATGAATATTAACCTATAAATGTTCACATTCTTTAAAGCTGGGCATATATGCTTGCCTCTGCTTCATGCTTGAATTTGCAGAAGACTCATACTGTACCTGCTTCTGTCCTGTTGTTAAGTTGGAAAAGCAATGGGAGGACCAAACTAGCTGATTTTATATGTAGTCTGGATAACAAAAACTGGCTGCTTTGTTTTTTTTTCCTGGTACTTTGCTATAAAATTTCAGACAGGTTCTGTAGTAAGACAGGTTGGGATTTCTCCCTCCATTATTTGACCAGGAAATGTTCCTGAAGGCATGGAAACATAACCATTGTATGTTGGACATGAGTGTTTGCCTCTTTGAAGCACTGCTTAGGGGAAAGTCTTGCCCATCACAGGATTAGAGGAAAGTGGTGGTTCAATCAAACACCCTGATTTGATTCCTTTTTTTTCTCTCCCCTCCCCTCCCTTCCTCCTTTGCAAGGGCTTCTTAAACTTCATTATATGACCAAAACTTTGAAGTTTAATATCTCAAAATTACATCCAGAATGAATGCAGTGTGGTTTTTTTCGTGATAGTAAAACATAATGCTTCACAAATATGTGGGCAAAAACTTCCAGCTTCCAGTATATTTAATGGGCAGTAGTTTTCCCCAGAAAACTTTGGGCTCTTTTGAGGTGGATACTGGGTAGTCTCTTTCACTCAGCAGTTTTTCCAGCTGTAAAGTTTGCTGTTTCTAGAATTACAAATATTGCAAAATAAATATTTAGTGATATTCTTAATTGTTGTCTTTAAAGATTATTAAAACATTAAATCTGCTAGTTGTAGAATATGTTCTAGACATTAATGTTGATGACAACTATTGAAGTACCTGCAACAGCCAGAAAAAGTAATTCAGTATGGGTAGATTGACAAATTAAATATGTTTGCACTGTAGTCAAATAATGAGTGTTGTAGGTTTCATTGAAAAGCTGCATTCTAGATGTCAATTTTCTCCACATATGGACTTAGCTATTAAGTTACGATTACTTTTCAGATTTCAACAGTGGAATAATTTGTTTGTGTGTTTCAAAGGTAGGGGAACTGGTCTGTTTTTTCCCGAGTTGCATTTAGGCTTCCAGCATGGGCAATTTGTCCTGTTCCCCAAATAGGCCTGAAAATGTAGCACACTCGAGGCTTGTTTCTTGCCAGTTTTTTAAAATGGATTAAAATGAGAAACAGCTATTCAGTGTAAGGAATAAAATAATGTGTTTAGCACAGTTTTGATCAGTTGTTAAATAATAATTAAGCAATAATTTCAGGTCAAAGAAAAAAACAACAGGGAAGGAACACAAGTGAGCCAGGTCTACCTTACAGATGCAGATGATGTCCAGTGTGATTTTGCAGGCAGTATAACTGTGAATATTCCTAGATCCCAGTGGGTAAATTAATTCCTGGACAAGTCTGTTGTTACTTTGGGACTCTTTGTAGTCCACTCCATTATACTGTGTAGCTCTGCCTGTGGAAACTGGCTACACCTGATGGCAAGTTGATTTAAGTATGTTCATCATTCACTGTTTGCAGTTGTTTATAGATGCCACCCCATTTGTTTATAGATGCCACCGTGGATTGAAGTAGCAGTTTATACTTCTGAAAACTCCTATACTTAAGTAGCTGGGTTGTGATTTTTGAGTGTGCTGTGGTATTGATTCATCTGCATTTTCATACAACTGTAATTTTTCCCAATTACTTCTGTTTCTATCAGTGTTGTAATATACAATACAAGCCAACATAGAAATGCTAAGGAATTTTTGTAATTGTGATAAAGAAGTGTGCTGTCCTGTTTCCTAGATAAAATAATTAGACATAGAGCGTGCACTTTGAAGGACACTGCTCATGCTATCATTGCTGCTGAACTGGATCCAGAATTTAACAAGATGTGTGAAGAAATCAAGGAAGCAAGAAGAAAAAGAGGTATGTTTAACTTCAGTTATCATAGCACAACATATATAGAGGCCCTCTATAGACAGATAGGAATGGCCTCATGTTCACAAACCCTGGACCTTGTGGAGTCAGTATTTATTGAAGGGACAACACAGCAGGGCAGAAGCAGTTCAGGAGGTTTCTAGAATGAGTAGAGGACAACTTCCTTCTCCAGTTTACAGAGGAATCACCAAGAAGAGGTGCTGTGCTGGACCTTGTTCTCACTAACAAGGAGGGGCTGATGGGGAATGTGAAGCTTAAGGGCAGCTGGGCTGCGGTGACCATGAAGTGGTGGGGTTTGAGATCCTCAGGGCTGCAAGGAGGTTGCACAGCAAAGCTCAGTACCTTGGATTTCAGGAGAGCTGGCTTCATCCTGTGCAGAGATCTGCTTGATAGAGTCCCATGGGATAAAGCCCTGGAGAGAAGAGGGACCCAGGAAAGCTGGTTAATACTCAAGGATTGCCTCCTCCAAACTCAGGAGTGATGTTTCCAACAAAGAGGAAGTTAGACAAACACATCAGGCAGCCTGTGTGGATGAGTAAGTTGATTCTGGACAAACTTAAACACAAAAGGGAGGCCTGCAGAGAGTGGAAGTAGAGAAAGGCAGTCTGGGAGGAATACAGAGAAACTGAGCAGCCAGGGATCAGGTTAGGATCTCAGCTCTGAGAGAATTCAGCCTGGCCAGGGACAAGGGGAACAAGAAAAGCTTCTGTAGATATGTGGGGTAGAATTTACAGGTCTCCATATAAAAATTTAGATTTAAGAATGACATACAGAATGCGTGTCAGGTTCAGACAGTGCAGGTTAAAGGGTGACTGAACTCAAAACTCTTCTACTTTTTCCTGTTGTGTGAGCTGATCTGATAAGACACCATCATTCTTCCCAGAAGAAGGATGCACTGCCTGCTATTACAGACAGTATTATAGAACCTGGTGAACAGGTAAATGTTGGGTTTGCTGTACTAACTTCTTCCGTGGACGTGGTGGAACCAGAGCTGCGTTCTGAAAGTGCCTGTAATACAGTATAATAAGAATTATGATAAGGAAGAATGGTATTTAAGCCACTGGATTTTCAGTTCACCCTGGCATGTGTACAAGTGTAGTTTTGGAGATAATATATTGGTTTTTTTGATTAAGAAACAACCCTTACATCCACATTGGAGGGAGCATGATGTTGACAATCTAACAGCCCAGAATTAGGAAATATAGCCCCTTACAGAGTTAATGCAGTTGTTTTCAACTTGTAGTCCACAGACGTCCAAGTCTGTGTACAGCTTCTAAAGTGACCAGGGAAAGTTATCAAAAGTCCAAACATATTCCTGGTGTGGGAACAGTGCTCTGTTTGCATGAAAAGAGTCTACCTCCATGGAAGAGTTTTAAAGTTTTGAAAGTTGAAAAAGGTTGAAAATCACTGAACTATAACATTAGAACAAAATTTCATGCTGATGTAAGGATTACTGATTTCAATAATTCCAGCTTTACCTTGGCAAGTTGTTTCCTGCTTTGGTATAAAGCTCCATTATTTGATTTCTAGGTTGAATTGGCTGGTCTTACCTTTCAGCTGCTGCTTCTTGAAATACTTCTGTTGGAAGATTGAAGACCTTTTATTAATAAATTACTTTGAACTATGCAAATGTCTATAGGCTTTCTCTTTTTCAGGTTAAAATAGATACAGTTCTTTTTATTTTCCTATTCAGTCATGCATGTTTTTGTCTAATTTTGTGCAAGCTTCCAATGTGTGTCTTGAATTGTGGATAAATGAACCAATTGTAATTCGCCGTGGTTGTAAAACAGAGCTAATATAATGCCTTCATTTCTCCTCTGTACTTTTCTATTAGAACTATAAGAATATTCACAATTCTGGCCGCAGTGTCATGCTGTGAGCTGTGCTCGGTTAATTATCCAAGTCCCCATGACTGTTAAAGGTTATTGCTTCCAAGGTTAAAGTAAATGTTTGTAAGAACTCTTTGTTACAGAGAATGACTCTATGGCTTGTAGTCCTTTCTTGCAAGTGTGCAAGAACTGGAATGCTGCCTTCCTTTTTGTGGCAGTGGCCCAGTAGATGATATTTCTGGGGACAAAGCCTGCAGACTCTGTTGAAAGAAGGGCAGTGTCTTAAGTCATAATTAAGGCTGACGGGATCATGCAATGAACTTGTTAAATCAGAAAAAGCAGATACCATTGGTGTGAGATGCTGGTAAGTGGGCCTTCAGGTACAGGTGCATGATGAGCAGCACCAGTTTGTGGGAGAAAACAACTCACAGACGGGAATGGGGAGGATTCAAAGTGGATTCAGTACATTGGCATGGAAACCGTTACAGTGTCACAGGTACCTGCAAGTGACACTTGAAGATGCTTGTGCTTCTGGACCACACTTGGTGGTTTCAATGACAGCTGAGCTCTGCACTTGGTCCAGCTGTAGAATGTGTAAGGCTAAGATCACTGATTGGGTTAGCAAGGAATGCTATCCAAAGCAAGTCCAAAAGACTTGGAATGCATGGAGGAAGCTGTATTAGATTAACTAGATTATGTTAGATTTATGAACAGAGGAAAATATATCAAGCTCTTGAGGTCTGAAGAAGCTGCATGCTGTAAGGCAAGCACAAGGGATCAGGAGTTGTGTCAAAGATTGTGGTGGTGCAGAACACCTGGGTGGTAACATTTCAGGAATGCAGCCTTGGCACTGGTCATTGTAATGGATGGAAGGGATGTGAATGCTCATCAGCTCTGCCATTATTCTCATTTTGCTCTAAAGAACATCCTCAGCAAGACAGCAGATCAGAACAATCCCAGTGCATCTGCTCGTCTGGACTTTGACATGTACCGTTTCAGGGCAGTTTAAGCAAGGGATGAAAAAAGCTAAAAAGCTCCATGTCCGTTTTCTTCACAGTTTTGTTAGCAAGTTATTTAGCAATCTTACATAGTTGTGAAATGGAAGGTATTTTCTACATTGCTTTTTTCCCCAACTTTTCTGGGGGTTTTTTTGTTTGTTTGTTGGTTTGGTTTGATGTGGTTTTGTTTTTTTACCATATCTGCCATTTTTACTTAGTACTGTGACTGGTGACTAGTCTCAAGAGTACTGCAGTGTAACAGAAAGATAAATTGTACAATAAAATCAGTATGTAGAAGTCAGAATAGAATTTCTTGTTCCTCTGTTACTGAAATGAGGTGCTGTTGTTGAAAGATGTTAAACCTAAGGACAGCAAGTTTTGAGTTGGTAAATTAAGAACTATATATAGATTATTGAAATTTGCAACTTCTTGTGGAGACCAGCAAATAAAAAGGTAGAAGTGATAGTTGTTTTGAATAATAAAATATGTTTGATATGCAGTTTAAAATATTAATAATAGTACTTAGAAACCTATGCTGTAATTATTAATTGTGAGATGAGAGTTTCTTTGTGAATATTTAATTTCTGCATCCATCGGTTTTGGAGCTTCTTGTCATACCATGTCTCCAATAGAAACCGAAACCAAGTGATCGAGAGTTGACATTTTGAAGACCATTTTAGTGGATGGATAGGAAATTCTAGTTCACAAATACAAAACTTCAAATATTCGTTCATGCCTTTAAAATGTGCTTAACCAGTATGAAAGTTTGCCTTTTTAGAATTTAATTTAAAAGCCTATGAAGCCGTAGAAGCTATGAGATGAAGTTATATTACAGGAAGCAAACCATACTTTTTGTTAAAAGCAGAATTGCATTTACTTAATTTAGGAGCTCATATTGATTCTGAAATGGATCCATTTTACATAACATAGATCACAGTGACAATACAAGTTTCTTACTCAGATACTCTTTTTGATATGGCATACAATGCTATTATGAATTGCCACTTATTTTAAAATATCTGTTTAAAAAAAGAAAAAAATTGAAAAGGTCAGTAAGAATTTACTTGTGGAGGAAATATGGGTAGAAGGGTCAATCTTTGGAGACCCAAGTGTGAGAGACTGTCACATTTCTCTAATCCATCAGAGCTGACAGTTTAAGACCATGACACTAGTAAGTTATTTTGTCAGTAGAAACAAAATATTTTTGATTCAAATCTTTATTTTGAATGTCCAGCTAAATATTAATGGATGTATTCGTATTGCAGTATGGTGTTCCAAGTTTCTTCTTTGATTCAGTAGTTTCCTGCAGCATGGTTTATTTAAATAGGTATGGTTGTCTTTTGCATGCAGGCTTATCAGTGCCAGCAGAACAGGTAAATCCTCATGGTTCCACTGTACGGAAAACAGAAGCCAGAGTTGAAGAGGCTTTTCGGAACAAACAAAAACCCACCATGGCCGTGTGGCCCAACTCTGCAAATAAATGTGCTTGTAAGTACCTTGGGTGATAATTGTGCAAAATTAAGAGGTCCTTTCAATGGCAGACATTTGAAATGTGTCTATACTGCTGCTTACTGATTATTTCCAGAAGTAATTGTAGGCATGAAACACATGGAACTAAGAAATACTCCTTTTATGAGTACATAAAATCTCTGCCCAAGAAGTCGGAAAGAAGCAGGATTTCTGGTTTTGTGATAAAGAATAACTATTTTTCTAATGCAGTATGAGTATTTTACATTTTTCATTGTAAAAGACTGTCTTCAGTGTAAGACAACTCAGATCCAATAAAAAGAACACTTTTAGTGGTTTAATGAGTGTTTAGGTTTGTTTACTCTCTGTGTATTAGCAGGTAATACCTTTACACTGCTTAATACTCTCTCACATGTGCTACATTCAATTTCTACCTTCAATACATTCAGTGTCATGCTGACAGCTAGAAAAGAGATTGCAGATTTAACTGTATTTTCCTTTATGGCAATGGTTTTCAGTAGTCAGTAAGCATTACTGGAGGATGTTAAGATACACTTCCTGAAGTCTACTGAATTAATCCAGTTAAGTGATCAAAATCTCTAGGATTGTGAGGTGTGATTGAGTAATCAGAAGCACTGCTAATTATTTTCAAGAGGTAAGTTGATTAGAACAGGTAAATATATAGCAGATATTTTCATTATGAAGAAAATAAAGACTATGAGAGAAAGTGAGTATGAGTGATACACTGATAGATGTGCCTGGCTTTCCTGCTGAAGATGTGGAGTCCATTATTAATATATTATTAGTAGCATTATCAATTATTGCTGATTGATGGCAAACTGAGAGATTGAAGCGGACAAATTTTCATTTTGGTCTCTTGTGCTCTCCTTCATGGTGCTTTTCCTTGATGAGAAATCATTTTCTAGGCATGGTGATAACTGCCCAGAGATGAACATGTTTATATATGAATGATAGTGTTGATGTCAAATGGTTTAATTAATTAGAGGTGTATGATTTTATTTCCCGAAGCTGTAATTTCTTCCGTTAAAGGAATTAAAGTCAATCGTACAGAATTATGGTTAGAATAAATTGTTATATAATAAATTGGTGATTTGGATCCAAGCTGTTCTTTATTCATTTGGCAGCTCATGCAAAAACAGAGAGTGGAGGGAAGGGATTCCCATTTTTTTTTTTTCATTTCCTGTGAAGTCCAGGATGGAGATTGTCTCTCTGGCTGATGTACAGAGCACTTTGCTGGCTGTGCATGCTGAGCAGCAGACGGTGGGGTTTACAGACCTCCAAGCTGGACATCCCTTGGGAAGGGGGAGAGCAGCCGTTGCTGGTGACTCGGATCCAAAGCAGCTCTGGTACCTCGCTCGCTTCCCCTCTGTTGTGGAGGCAGCAGCAGTTGTTTGAAAACTCGAGCCATCAGCTGCAGGAAATTGCCAGTGTCTCTGTGCAAACAACAAAGTTACTGTTAAGGCACTGATTCTGTTGGTATTTTTGTGATCTAGCTTGGAAGGCACGAGAATCTGAGGCTTAGTGGTGTTTGGGACTATGATGAAATGAAAATCTGCCTTTTAAGACTGAGTCTGAAGAAGGTAACTAGTCCAGGAGGGATGTGATGCATCTGGTAATCAGGAGAGAGAACCAGGAATAGATGAGCAATCAGAAATCTGCAGAAAGGATTCCAGTAGTACATGGGCACTCTTGAAGATTGATGAGGTCAGTTCAGCAGAGACTGGAAATTAGGAAGAGAAACGGTGTTAAAAGGGTACTTGGAGGAAAAGCTAGAGAAGGGTGAGAGCAGAACTGGGCAGATTGTGGGGAGCTCAAATAGCAGCAGATGAAACCATGGATTGTGATTGTTTGAATGGAAGAAGTAAGTTTAGAGAAGGGATTTCTGAAAAGAGATTATTTTAGAGGGAGAGTGAAATTTTTTTATGGTCAATAAATACTGTTTTTTATTTTAAGACTATAAGGTATTGCACAATCAGAGTGAGAAAAATTATTTAAGTATATTAATTAAACAAGATAAAACTGTACTTTTCAGTTAATAATTCTGGAAATATTGCATGTTTTCTGCTGTTTGAACTTGAATTAATTTTTTCCCTTAGAGGGCTCTAAGGAAAAAGCACCAATCATAACATTATTTTCTTGATAAATTATTACTATTTTTTAGGAGCTTTGTTTCACAGTATTGTTGAAAATATCTGCAAAAAGGGTAATCCAGATGACAAACCTGAGAACTCTAAAAGAAATTGTTAAGTGTCTTCTCTAAAAACAGAGTGGACTGCAGACAGTGCAGCAGCCTTGCCCAATTAAGGAACCTGCTCGGGGCGAGTACAGCAGAGAATGAGAGTTGGATTGTGTTGGTTTGCTTTCTGAGGTTATATATTTTGTATAAAACTTAATTTAATTTTTAGTTGCCTATTATTTTGTGTTTTATTTAATTTTTCTGATGTATTTTGGGTATTTTGTTAATTTGATTAGACCAGATGGGCTGTTGGAAATGTGGCACATAAATAATTCTTCTGTTTGAAGGCATAGTGATACACGTTCCTGAGTTACATTTCATCTGCAACCTCCATTTCCCCTACTGAAGGTACAGCTGTGTGGATTGTGTCTCCCAGCATAGATGAACTTTTGTTGCATTACTAGAAGGTGCTGAAAATCTATTTGGGGAAGTTCTGCCACAATTTAAAATATTTCCATTATCAACTGTGCATTTTGAGAAAAGTGCAGGTATTCTGGTGGGAACTTAAAATGGGACATATGTCAGAAGTCTGATATAAGCAGTTTTATGATTACAGAATCACAAAATTGCAGTGGTTAGAGGGAACCTCTGGAGATCTTCTAGTCTAGCTCCCCTCAGAGCTGGTTGCTCAAGACTTTGTCGAGTTGTGTTTTGAACATATCCCAGAATGGAGGCTCTGTTACATGCCTGGGTAACTTCTTGTAGTGCTTGGCCACGAACAGTAATTTCTTTTTCTTAATTTTGAGTGTCTTGTATTTCAGTCCGTGCCCATTGCCTCTTGTCACTGGGCACTGCTGAGAAGAGTCTTACTTTGCCTTTATATGGAGCTGTGTGGAAAAGGAAACTACCAGCAGTCTGCAGTTTGGTGTGTTTGCTAAATTAAGTGGTTTAGATACATGTTAGCTCAGAAAGCATTAGCATCTCTTTAATCATTGGGATCCTGTATAACAAAACTGTAGCCAACTGCTCCATTTTGCCAGTAGATGGTGCATGGTACATACCATTTTACTGTCTTGCACTTGCTTCCTTTAGTGTTACGTATAAATAAACTCTGTGGGGAAGATTTGGCTTTGCATTCTTATCTTTTTTTTGCAGCATTTAATGATAATATATTGTAGTGATAGACTGCAGATTTTATGTTTTCTTCACAGAGAAGATGTCTTTTATGCCATATTATAAATAGTGTAGCTGTGAAAATGGCATTTGGAGCAAATAAAGAAAATTTAAATCCTTTGTGTTATGCAAACTATTAAAAATACAAGTTTTATATAACAGTCATTTTATGAAATATGAAGTAAACACAGTGCTAACTTTTCCCAGTAATTTAAGTGATTAGTGGTCTCTGTAGAAGAAACTGTAGGGATACCAAGCAAGGATCTAAAAAACTATGGCAGAAAATGTTGTTTCTAAATAAGTAATATTTTCTGTGCCTTTTTGTGTTGGATTTTTTTGGTTGGTTGGTTTTTGGTTTGCTTTTTTCTCCCCCAAATGGTGATCTTTGCTGTCCTATGGAACACTTTGTTTCTGCTTCATCATGGAAAGGCTTTTGTTTTGTCTGGCATACTTTTTAAAAAGATTTTTAGAACGAAAAGGGCTTTCATTTACAGTCTTAAAAACAATTTTATTCTCAGTCTTTGTCGAATTTTCATCTGCTTAGTGTCTCTTCTTTGACCTCTCTGCTACAGTGGTGTCAGTGATTGCTGTACTTTAGGCTTCTGTGACTGCAGCGGCGCCTTATCAAAGGACATGGCAGACCAGCTGCCATATGGTTTTGATTATTGGAACTATTTTCTCCCTTTTGGTCTGATTCTGAGTTTGGATTCAGAAATTGGATATTGGCAAATCAACAGTCATCCAGATGCTAACATGAAATTCCTAGGAGCTGCTGTTTTGTCACTTATTCTACATTTGCTGCTCTTTTGTTTTCTCCTCCCACTTTCCAGATTTGACTTGGATTGCTTGAGATAGAGGCACGTACTGTCACTTGACAAACGCCATTAAAAAAGATTTTCTGGAATGTGAGGATATCTTTACTCAGAGCTGGGACAACTGTCTCTTTTTGTTTCTTTGTCATTTTGTTCTGGGTAGCGTAGGAGTTGGCATTCTGGATGGGAGTAGTTTGATCTCTTGTATCTGATGCTGTCTTCAATTAGATACTTTAAAAGAAAGTTGCAAACATTTGAGAAACCTCTTTTTTTCCATGCCTGATTTTGAAGGATATACTGGCGAAGCTGATGATTCTGAGATGGTTAAGAGTTCTTTTAAACCCCATAGGCTTTTTAATTCTTCTAATTTAAAATGCAGTTTAGTGAATTTGTGGGAGTTCTAATAAATCTTGACTGCCTGTTCTTTTTTTGGGATCCCATCAAACTTTTGAACTCAGTGATATCTAGTGACAAAGAAATTTTCTTTCATCATTGTTAAATACCTGCCTATTGAATTAATCAAGTGTCTTTTTTCTCTGACAGAGGGCTAAGTGGGTTCTACAATTTACCTGATCACTGACTATTTTGTATTCTCTTGTTCTCTTCTTCATAACTCAGTAATGCAAGATGGCTTAGCCTCTCTTAAGGAGGATTCCTTGAAAGCATTATCATCACCTTTCTTATAAACATGGTAAAAAGAGCTTCTGAAATAGTTTGGGGTTTTTTTTCCTTCTAAGTGGTATACACAAGTGATATAATAACAACAGTTTCAGAACAGATAGATCCCTTCCTTCCTCCCTTTTGAAAACTGTGGCAATGTTTGCTTTAAATTGTTTTAAGACTTAGTGTTTCTGTCTGCAGACATTGTGGATTTTCTTGGGATTATTACCCATTTATTAACTTCAGATTTTGTCTTCTTGACAGAGAAACCACCCAGTAGCCATGATTCTGTTTGTTCATGGCTCTCTTGCAGCAGGAAGGTGTCATTCACTAGGCGTTAAGAGCCCACTGAAGGTACTAAGGATTTGTATAGCTGGAATATTTGCTATTGTACAGAGCTAATCAGCAGAGGGGAAATGAACAGATCTATAGAGGTGGAAAGTGTAAAAATTATCTCCACAGGTGACATTAATCTGATTGTCTCTTCTCTTTTGACTTCATTTTCCTCTTTAATTTTCCAGCATGACTGCCTTGCCATGTATTTTACTAGCATAATTACTCTGGTTTCATGTAAACTATATTTTCGTCTTGGTTTCCCAAGAAAATCTTACCTGTGCTCTTTGTCCATCTCTGCTCCCCTAATAACTTCTGAATCATTTAGCAGAGTTCAGACGGATTTGACAGGAGTGGAGAGCTGAAAGATTAGGTTCCTGCAGCTTTTGTGAAAATTGGTAGCTGGACAAATTCACGTGTCTACTGCAGGAAAAGGCGATAGATTGAAAATGGTAGTTGAGCAGGTAAAACAAGGTATTGGCCAGGCATGGCATGCACACCTCAGAGGGAGTGTGTCCTGTGTCCTGTTCAGCTGGGGTGGGGAGGAACAGGAGACCCTGTATTAGTTCCGTGAGAAATCCTGGGAAGAGCTCGAGTGGAGAGCATTACTGGGAATGGTAGGGGAAAGCAGTTGACTGGGGAAGAAAATAATGGGAATGCTGCAGCCAGGGTTGGTTTGGTACCCATTTCAACTCCTCCTTATGAAACTTGACTACTCCTTGTTGAGTAGAAAGGCCCAGGTTCTTCAAGTGTTTGTTTGCAAAACATAAGCTGTTAGATAAGCTGATAAAGATCATAAATATGTGAAGTTGTTGCATGCAGTTCTTTTCATGTGTTTGTCAGCTCTGTGCCTTGAGTGCCCTCCATCCTAGGTGAAGAAAATCACATCTTTTAGGGTTTAGTTCCACAGTCACTTAAACTGGTCAAACTGCAGGTCGCTACTAAAGAGGCTTTCTTGCCTTATCACTGGTGGCATATTCCCACTGTGTTCCCTGTGCCAGCACTGTCATTCATGAGTTGGAAAGCTTAACCAAAGATGTTGAAAACTAACCCAGAAAAAACCCCAACAACCTAACGTTTCAAATGGATTTAGTTCCCTTATCTGTTTTACTGCAGGAACAGTAGTGCCGGCACAAATGAGGCAGTGGAAATGCTATAGCTGGCTTTGGAGGGAGAAATGGCTTTGTTAGTGGAAGCTGGCAACTCACTTTGCTTTTTAAGCCATTGTGGAACTGTGATCTGTTCTTTCTTGCTGCTTATCTCTGACTGCAGTTTGTGACTTTGTGAGTAGAAACTCCAGAGACTTTCAAGTGGACTATTTAGTGCCTCTTGGTAAGGAATGTGGAGCTACTGGAAGCAACTAAATTACTGTGGCAGGTACATAGTTATCCTGAATGCTGCATAAGAGAGTGTAAGTTGCTGGTTGTAAGTGATTTCTCAAGGCTTTGAGTTACTCTGCACACAAGACATCAGAAAGGTGTTGAGGGTTTTGATCATGGAAGAAAAACTTAAAACATGTGAATTGCTTTAAGTGGTTCTTGATACTGTAGACTAAAAATCTAGATCCATGGTGATCTTGCTTGCCGTGAGAATCTTCTTTGGGTTTTAATCCCCAGGAATTCTTCATGGAGTAAAGTAACAACAGAGAATTCACTGTTTGATGGATGTCAGTTTTATCATTTACTGACAGAGGATTCACATTCTCTGATGGGGTTTAAGCAGTGTGGAAGCATGGAAGGGTCTTTTCTGCAGCATAAAGTGAACTTGTTAGCCTCGAACACTGTGCCGCACTCATTGTACTGTAGCAGTCAAACTACAGAAATTTCAAGAGAAAGATCTCTGCTTTGCTGCGTCTTATTAGGGTTCTTCCACATTAACGGGAACAGACTTGCTTGTTAATAACTGACAGTCTTTGAATCATGTAATTATGTCTGCTTTCTTTTCCAACTGTTAACTTTATTTCTCTGTAGTCTACAGTTCTGTCACTGTGCTGCTGGATTTGGGGGACAGCAGCAGTGCATACCTCAGCTCTGAAGCTTCTGTACCATTTATCCATGTTTTTGCCATCTCATTTCCTGAGACCATACTAACAGAAAGGTCACAGTTATGTCTAGGTCTTGCAGAAATGCTTTGGGAAAGTGGGAAGGAGTTGAATCTTTTGGTTCAAGTTGTTTGGAGTTTGGTTTGTTTTTTACTATCACTGTTCTTTAATAGCCGAGAACTGTGCTTTGCTCTGGACAGGGTTGGTGCTTATTTCACTAGATGATGTTGTCATTACTCAGTGTATCTGACTGGAGAATCTCCAAGCAGCACCTGTCAATGGGCAAGAATTCAGAATTTTTGAAAGTCTGCTACAGGTTTCATTTTACTTAACTTTATTTAGAGGACTAGCCCTTCTGAAGTAAGGACAGTACAGAATTTCTTTTTAATCGTGCCTAGGGGAAATGCTGTCTGCCTTGTTTATGGGTCTTTCAGATGACTCTGAAATTGTCTTAACATAGGAATAGAAGAATTGAGAAACTTTGCCTGCTGCTTAACAAAATGTAGAGTAAATTTGTATTCAGTGATTAATTGCATTGTATTACATAGCACTTTAAAAAATGCTGTCTGCATAGATTGTGCAGCCTAGGGAAAAAAATAGCAGGGGAAATTTGGTTTTGATACCAACTTCATGTGAACCCGAGTCAAATTTTAAGTGTAACTTGTGGTCAGACAGGTATTTATTGTCATTAAAAATGCTTAGTAGTGATGATTTACAAAAAAAGCAAGCCAGACAGAAGCTAGAACTGAAATTAAGATCCCTTTGGCAAATCTGTAGAGGTTATGTGAAGATTATAGAATGAATAGTTGGCCAATTTAGAAGGCAAGTGAATGTATTCATGTGTGAATAATTGGTATTATAATAGTTTGAGTTAGAGAAACTCAGTTCTATAAAGCGGAACTCTTCTGACAATAGTATTTCCACTGCCTCTGGCACAAATACTGCCAAAAGACTGGGTATCAGTGGGGAGTTTTCTGATGACTAGTTTTAAAAGGAGTAATTGAAAAGGTGTTAAGGCGTTAAGTTGCAATTGTGTGTACTCTGTTCGTTTTTTAAACAAAGTTCACCTAAAGTTTTCGTTCTGTAAATAGCTGTCCCATTCTGTTACCTACAGGAAGCTGATAGTGTGTCATGAATCATACTGACTAGAAAATAAAAAGTTTTGCATTCTGCTCTTGATAGTTTACAGTCTTCTAAAATATAAACATTAAGGTAGCGAAGATGGGACTCCAGGTTAAGTTTATTTTTTAGCAGCAATCTGTTAACCCATTAGTTCTTCCCCACTGGGCCTTTAGTTTTGCATCAGTTTTACCCTGTGGTAGCTCCTTCATCGTTTTAAAGTCATATTCAACTGTCCTGCAGGATTCAGAGATATATTTTACTGCTTCCTGCCTCATATGGCAGCTTCTCAGGTCCATGATACTCTTGCAGTAGTGCCTTTTTATTTCCAGTAAATATGAAGGGAATAGGTGATGAAATCTGGTGTCAGTGTTGACAATTCGTCACGTGGCTCTCTGGTCCGCTGAACACTTCTCCTTCTTGTACCACCCTCTTAACTGAACTGGGGGAATTAAGCAGAACAGAAAGACTGGTGGTCAGGGTTTTTTTTAAATGTTGTATTCCTTGCCCAACCTTTTACTCATTTAGAGGCTTGGCTGTCTGTGTGAAAGAAAAGTCTGTGTAACAATGTTTTGGTTGCTAAGGATCTGGAACCAAAATTTCCTCTCTCATCCCAAAAGACATTGCTGCCTCACTTTTTGTAGTTGCTTTGTTCTAATAAAAAACAGCAGTAAAAAACAACACACACAATATTTGTTCAAAAAGTAGTGTATGAAACACTGAGCTGGACTTGCTGACTCTCATTTGGGAAGACTTGAAATTTAATGAGATGGGTAATAAAGGATTAATTCCATTTTGCTTTAAAGTGATTTCTCTCACACCTAAGAATTTTAGGAATGTACTTGTGTGTTTAGGCAAATTATGGATTCTCATCCCAGGTGGAACTCACAGTGTGGGTAGAAGAAATGCACCAGTAAAATATTTGAAGTACAAGTCACTGATATAAAAGATGTCAAATATATTTGACAATATATCTGATATGTCTGTCTGAATTACAGCAAAGTCAGCCTAAAAAGCCAAAATCAGTGTATCTTAAAAAATTCCAACTTACTTATTTATACATTTAGAACAGACTAGATTTCCTTTAAAAGACTTTTACTCTGTGTTTTATTTACCCATCTTTGGAGTTGCACTGAGGCTTCACCCATTGTCTGATAGAGGATTATTTTTTTTGTCTGTAAGTTTACATTTCCCTGTTTAGTTTCAGATTTTCTGCTTCAGTGATTAATGAAAATCTCTTGCACAGTCTAGGGGAAAGAATACATGAACTCCTGAAAAGTTATGTGAGTAGGTTGTAGTTCATCATCAGTAAAAGAGTGACACTGACTGTAGAAGTCACTATCAAATCTTGAATATAGCTGGAGAAAGGGGATTTTTTTTTTTCCCCCCCTCAAATCTTGCAGTTCTCTATAAAGATTATTTGTAACAATAAATGCAGATTCCAAGTGAGACTCTTTTTATTGCAGTGTGATTGTATCTTTAGATAGCTTCAAAGCTAAAAGGTTAAGATTTATTCCTAATGTAGTGGTTAAACTACCTGCTTACATACAGCACTCATGGGGAGAAGTTCTGAAGTACAACTGTGTTTCTCTGAGTGTCTGTTAATTAATTCCCAACACTTGTACCTGCATAGTGCTTGTATCTTTGAAGCAAGATCTTTGCAGCTCAGTGTGTGATTGGAAGACACAGGTGTAGGACTTAATACCCCATAAATCAAAGTAACTTAGAAACATAAAGAACATTATGGAGGTGCTCAACATAGGAGTTCATTTTGAAATGGAAGGAAATTTGTCAGTCTCTGGTTACTACTGGCTGTGATTTTCATTTGTAGTCACTTGGCCACAACTTCAGCAGTTTTGCAAAATTAGAACAGTCTTCATCATTGTTTGAATTTGAACATAGAAGCTTCAGTTTTCCCCAGTGTCTTCCTTGGTCTTCTGAGCTGTGTGTAGTTAATGCTCTTGAAAAGAATGTTGACAGTAGCATTAGGTTTGAATGGTCTTCCTTCTGCTTTTGCTCATCAAATAACAAATGTGCCCCAAAGCCTTTTTTAGATCGGTGTATCTGTTAGTTGTATCTCACTGCAGATAGGTTAATAAAATAAAATGGCCTTTCGGAGAAATAGTTTATTATGTCATTTTTCAAAGGCACAGAAAATACAACTAAGAAATAAGAAAAAGTAAGGATGCAAAAATAATGAAAAAAGGATCACATGCCTATGTTGCTTCAAGTTGAGTAGCACAATACGGCCCTCATAGCTGACCCTGGTTGGGGTAACAGGTTAGAGGCTTATTTGTGTCCCTTCCAACCTGAATTATTCTGTGAATCCATGGACTGCACTTTCATTTGTTTTATGGTATAAACATTTCAAATCACTGAAGATCTAAAAAGGGGAAAAGAGAAAAACTGTCTTTAGAGTCTTCATTACCCAAATGAGAGTGTGTTCTACATCATTGCTTAGCTGTTCTAGGTAGGAATTTCTTGTTTCCATAGTTTAGGAATTGAGTGTATGACTGAGTGTCCACTCATTGTACTTCTAAAATTCCTTGTTACCTCTAATTTGCTCAGACTGAAATCAACAGACAGCTTATTTTTCCTTGAAGTGTGAAGATACTTGATTGCCTCACACAGCAGCATATTCTTATATCCTGGTCTCTTTACTGAGGGGTACCTGTGCATTTAAAAGGTTTGTTTACTTGTTTTCAGTTCGAATACGGAGAAAATCGAGACGGCGCTCGCAGTGGGGCAAAGGCATTATTAAGAAGAGAAAAGTCAATAATTTAAAGAAAGATGAAGATGATGCAAAGTTTGCTGATGATGAAAATCATGGTGAGGACAGTAAATTGCTGGAAAATGGAGAGCTAGAGATCAGTGCTGACTGCATTGAGGAGAATGGAGAGGAAACAGGAGACCTCTCTATGACAAATGATGAATCCTCTTGTGATATTATGGATATAGATGCAGAGCAGAGGCTTAACAATGGGACATCAGGAAAGGAAAACAATTTTGCATCCACAGAAGAAGAGAGCTCAAATGAATCCCTGTTAATAACTGACAGTGTTACTCTGGGTGCTGAAAAGGAATTAAGGAAGGACCCTACTTTGAAAGGGGACTGTGTGAATGGAGAGACATCTGTACACAGCTCCGAAGGCGTACCTGTTCCAGCCTGTCATAATGGTAAAGTAGAATCACGTGATGCTGTTTCACCCTGTGACAACACTGATGGGTCTAGTAACAAGCAAAAAGCTTTATCTGAAGATCAGCCAAAGGAGAAAATGGAAGCTTCCAGTGAAAGTCAAGGAACTGATCTGGTGAAAGCCGAGTTACCACATTGCAGCAATAATGAGAAAACACTACAGAGCACAGACACTGAAACTAAAGATGCTGAAGCAGATAAAGAAGGTATAACTTGTTTTCAATGTTTCTATCTTTATCTCAGTGTCCAAGTTAATGTGTGCATTTTTCACTGTAATATTTTATTAATTGCTGACTATTTATTTGAAACTCTTAGTACGCTTACAGCACTTAATTCCACGTAGAAAAATTAGAAGTGCAGTCTTGACTTGCTGTGTTTTTATCTTAGGCAAGAAAGTGTATTTCCATACTAACACTAATATACTCTGTTTATATTTGTCAGCTTTGTGGGAAATACTGTAAATACTGAGATAACATTAAAATGATAGTTATATATTCAAAAATGTTATAAAGGGAGATAAATACAATACATGTTTTGGTCTGTGTATTCTATCTGATTTATTTTTTAATCTACATAATAGATATTGACTTGTTTTGTTTGAGAATACGATAATAGTATCATTGACATTGGATAAACATAGAAATACAGAATGTATTCCTTTAAAAACTTGCTCATAGCAAAAGTTGAAGCAGTTTAACTCATAGCAAAGCCAGATAAACTGTTGTTTATCTCTTGGAGAAGGTATCTGGCTTTGGAGTCACAGTGAACACAAGAACAGTGCAGGAAAAAGATAAGAGGAGAAGGAAAATCCTGGTGGTGTATAAAAGAAGGGGCCATGTCCTTTGAAGACAAGAGAGATAGTTTCCTCAGGGAACAGAAATAGAAGCCTTTTGCATGATTGCCTTTTTAATGAGCTTTTCAGAATTATCTAAAAGAATGAAATCTTTACTTCAAAAGTTAGTGCTGAGATTTACAAAGTAAATGAGCTTTAATGAGACATCTGAATTATGAGAAGATTACTGTGTACATGTTGGCTGTGTTTGTACATACGTATTTTCTCTAAGGGTAAGTAGAATAGTACAAGAAAGGTCCTAGGAATATCACAAGAAGAGCATGATGTGTTAAGAGTATTTACATTTCTGAATTTGGTAGGTGAATTTTGTATACTTTAGGATGGTTATAATGGCAGGGGTCCTCAGAAGAAAAGGCATTTTAAATAGTTGAGGAGAAAAATAGTGAATGAATATAAGGAGAGAATAAGGAGAGATGACAATATTTTGTTCTTTGCAACAGTATTGGTCAATAGCTTGAATACAAAGGTGGAAGGAAACAGAAATGTGTAACAAAAGCATGAGGACTTGGGAGTAGAACAAATGTTGGAATACTGTGGTGATGAAGATATTGGATGCTTTAGAGAGAAAAATGAAGATTTGTTTCACTTGAACAGAAAGAATTTCAGCATTTGCTTAGTATCCGAACTTGTCTTAGAAGCTGTTTAATTTGTCGTTGTTGAATAGAAAGATATGATGAGAACTCCTAGTGGAATTAACTTTTCATTCAAAGTTGGCACTCCAGAGTTGGGTTTTAAAGATTTCCAGATTTGTGTGTGTTTCTGACCTGTGGGTGTGTGCACCTGTAAACATTCAGAATTTGGCAAAGCTGATGAATAATCTGCACTGCTACAATCTTGCTTGATTTAAAACAACCCAACAAACTAAACAAGAAAAATCAAGCTGAAGTGAAGAAATAGGCTGCATTTTGTGAGACTCACAATCCTGATGATTGTTTTTCAAATTACAGGTATATTCAAAAGCAAGAAAACGCGAAAAGTCGCCGTGGAGCAGTCAAAGCCCACAAGTTTGGAGCAGGTTCCAGAGGAACCTTTGGATCCTTTACCCTCTGTAGTTGTTGACCATGACAGACTAAAGGTAACAGAACTGAAAAAATAAGTTGACCTGTTAACAGACTCCATGAAAAATGCATCCTTTCTCTATTCTCAAGCAGTATTTCCTTTATTTTCGACTGCAAACAAGTATTATGATGGCAGTGACTTTTGGAAATGATTTGTCGATCAGTGTTTCTTGGATGAAAAGTTAATAAACTACTGAATCCTTGCTGTCCCATCATTACTACCCTTATAATCCAGTAAGGACACAGCAGTCCACTGTTTTAATTGCCATTTTTGCAGGTACTCATATGTGTTAATTGGCCATGCCAGAGCTGCTGGGTGCCTGGTAATTGGGAGTTAACATCATCTTTTCTCTTCCTGTGTAGATACACTTGGTGGAGAAAACTTAGTGGATTGGAAAGGAAATGGGAATTTGTGTTGATGTTTTGGCATCATAGACTGCTAGTTAATTTTCTTTCCCTTTTTTTTAAGCAAAGTTACAATAAAATTTGCTGTCTTCTGTTGTAAAAAGCAGCCTGATCTACTATATGTACTCCATTTTCTGTGGAGTACAGATGATAATCTCTTTGGAAACAATAGAATTGTTAGACAGGAGAAAAAAAATCGTAAATGTCGCTCTTTGCTACTATGTAAAATACTTTCACCTTTGTTATGAAAAATTTTGTATGTGTTGTGTCCTCCTTCCACGCCCTTCTCTTTTTTGTACCATTTGTCAACATTTATGGAAATCCAAATATGTATTTTCATATGGTGGTGCTTTTTTTCCTGACAATGTAACTTCTTAAAAATATCTGCTTTAGCCATCAAGGCAGTTTTTGGGATTTGCTTTGTTACAATGACTGACCAAGATGAAACAGGATGAAGTAGCATTCCAAAAGGACAAACATTGCCCCAGCTATACTGAGTAAAAGAATCTTAAGACTAGAAGAAAAGCGTGGGTATAAGTGGAGAAGTGAAAAGAGACATTGAGTCCTTTTGGTATAAATATTGAAGCAGTGGCCTTGCTGATACCCAGGTGTGGTTCATTTCATTTGTATGTATCCCTTCGAAGGAGGGCTTCAGAAAGAGATTTCATTTCTGATTTGTTCTTAAAAAAATTTAAAAACTGGTTATAAAAACCCTCTTAACTTCACCTTTTGTTGTTTCAACAGAAATTGCTTGATTTGGTGGTTAAGAAAAGTGACAACCTGACTGTTGACCAACTTGAGAGATTGTATTCACTCCTTAGTCAATGCATCTACAGACATCGTAGAGACTATGACAAATCACAACTTATAGAGGTGATGTTGTACAGCTTCTTTTATTCTTTATCTGAATATTGTGAGATAGGCTTTTCAAGAACTGTTAATCTGTTAATATATTGTTCTACTAGCAGGCAAAACCTCCAACAGACTTTGAAGAAGGTATCTATAAAAAGAAAAAAGTTTAGTGTAGTAACTTAGAAACTGGAGGTTGTTTCTAGTAATGTTTTCTTCAGAAGAGGATTAGGAATTTAACCTAAAAGAAGGGAGGGAAAAGAGGAGAGAATACAGCAGCATGAAAAGCACATGCTAGCAGAGTAAAATGGAATAGAAGCAGTCATGTTTGTGGCATGACTGACAGTGGATGTAAAACGATGATTTCACAGGCACCCTGACCTGGCATTGCTGCAGTTGCCCTTAATTGTGTTGGTGTAACTAGGCCAAAACCAATTACCCCCCTCTGCTCCATGCAGTTTGCAGGTTCTGACTTTCGTATAAGGCCTTAGAAATGTGAACACTCTCTCTAGATCAGTAAGTACAGCCTTGGGAAGGTCAGTGCAGCATGGTGGAAGCCAGGTGTCTGCCTTGCTGTCATCCTTTGCCACTGAAGTGTTTGCCCTCCAAGGCCTCCTGTACATCAACAGCACATTGGTCATTTCACCACTGGCACAGGCTGATCCTGACTCTGGATGTGCATTCCCTCCATCACCACTGTTCTAACTGCAGAGGGGCTTGGATCAGCTTGCTGATTCAACTGATAACCAGCCATGCTGAGAAAAGGACAACAATTGCTGCTTTCCAGTTGGATCACTGAGCACTAAATATTTTTCTCCATGAATAATTTACAACAAAACCTGGAGAAGCCATAGTGTGGTTTTTTTGTAGAGTTCCTGCAGAATATTTTTCAAACCATTTTCATGCTATTCCTCTGCCATCTTCACCTAAAAATGTGTTGAAAGTCTGTGCAGGATGTTAGGTAGATTAAAAAGGCATTTGTCCAGCAGGAGTGTGTAGAGACCGATCTTTACTTTGATTATCCAGACTGTGCAGAGATGTGGTTACAGCTGGGTCACCAGCAGCATAAGTGTGCAGTAAGACTTGAATTCTTGCAGTGTACCACTGCAATGCTTTCCTAATATATATTGAGCACATTAATTATATAAGTGACCCTAATAAGCCTTGATTTTCTCATGGACTGTCACAGTAGAGTGCTTTTCTGCATTAATACTCCTTTAATGAGTTCCCTCTTTTATCATATTTTGCTAGCAGATAGCAGCTAATAAACAGAAACTTCTGTTTTCATATATTTATTTGTTCAGATTAAAAAAAGTAACATAGTAAGTACTACTACATAAAGTAATTCTGTTTCTTTCTCTGTATATTTATGAATAGTTAATGGTCTGTGTCTCTTGCAGGAGATGGAAAGAACAGTTCATGTGTTTGAAACATTCCTGTGAACTCGTCAAGATGGGTGGGTTTATCCTCTCAAACTGCTCATGGGAGAGCAGTCCTCTGAGCCATTCAGTTTCCATTTGCACCAAGTATGTGCAGAGCCTTGGTCTTAAGTGCTCTCTCTTTTTGTTTCTGTTGAATTTGGTGCTATTGTCTCAGGTACCTGAAACCAACCAGCCTACAAGAACCAAACGGAACTTCATATAGTTGTATCTGATTTAAATAAAGAATACAATGCCACAGCTTGGAGATTTTTGGTGCTACAGAAACTGTTCTCATTCCTGCTCTTTTTCACTCTACATGCATTATCTTTGGGGAAACTTCAGGCAAAGTGAAGACCAACACATACAAGAGGACTGAAAAGAGCAGATCTAAGTTGAATATTTTTAAACAGGCAACCTTTTTTTAATTTTTTTTTTCCAATTTTTCTCTTCTCTGGGGTTATGGACAAAAAAAATCTGTCCTAAAGAAGGCAGTGATGCATTGTGGTAGGAATCTTGAGTAACTGGATGTACAGTGATTTGAAGATGAGGCTCTCTAGAACTGCCTTTAATGTGCCTTTTAGTCAATTGAGAAAGATAAGGCTAAGCAATTTGTTTGGATTATAGCAAATGGCAATGTTAGAAAGCTGTCTGCAGAATGAAGATCTCCAAAAGGATGAATTGTATTCTCTTCATTGGATGGCAACCAGTATTATGGTTCTATAATGCCTGTCTTACTCTACAGAACTAAACTAAGACACCCTGAAAAAGCCACATACTTTACCAAAATGGTGAAATTCCTTTTTCATTGGTATATATTTTGTTTTAGAAACAAGTTACACAGTGAAACTCTTCTGTGTTGCTAAAAATGAAGCATTTTCCCACCATGTCCTTGTTTTCCAGTGCGAGTTCTCTAAGGAAAGCAAGGTTAATATTGGCAGGTTTCATTGGGAAGGTCTGTGTGTGTAATATAGCTTGGACTGTGCAGTGCAGGTAAGAAGACACTATAGTTGGTCAAAGTCCTGGAGCCCAACCTCAGCTGAAAATAAAACTTCTCTTAGGTTTCACAAGTCGTTCCGTGCAAAGCATTGTTACTGTTGGAAGGATCGGAGGAGAGCCTTTTGAATTCATCTGTTCTAAGAGTTCTCTGGGTCAGAATTGTGTAGTTCAACACCTTTCCTTTCTGGCAACTGGAGAGAACAGTCTAGGCAGTTCTTAACGTTTTATCACAAGCTCGGTATTAGAACATTACCTGGGCTGGTTTATTTCACACCCGTGTGGGAAGTGCTCTAGAGCAGTTGGCTGGTGTTCCCATCGTGAACCATTCATTGTGACTGTCCCTACGTAGCTGCAGAAGTGTCTGTCCAGAAATATGCAACACAGTATGATTAGTTTTCAATTAGAGAAAACAGACTACTGCAGAGATACTGAGCTACCTCAGCTTTTTGTATTTTAGTTACCAACGGTGTTTATGGAGGACTGTAATCACGCTGCTCCTGTGTACAAACCCAGGCTTAGGGACTTGTCTCCACCTCTACGGCTCATCCCAGGGTAGTGCTGCAGAGAGAGAACACATGGGCCTTGGGCTACTGCAGTAATCCAAAGTGCTTTGGCCATTATGGTTAAACATCAGTCTCTCTTAGATTTTTTTCTCCCCCGGATGCCACTGTTTTTCTTCATAGCTAATGGCAGAAAAAGGTTTTCAGCATTCATGTACATCTAGTTACACCTAAATGCAACCCATGCAGAAACACTGTATTTTTTAGGTGGGAAAGTGCGATTAAAAACAACAAAAACAAGCAGAAAACACATTTTAAATGAGATTCTTTGATCTCAGATTTGATTATGGGATTTTTTTCCATGTTTCATTTAGTATTTATTAGCATCATACCTGTTTGAAATATTTATGTGTCTGGTACATTAACAGCATTTTGTATTTTGATGGAAATTGTTACAAACTTTAAGATTTGATTAAATGAAATGTAGCAGATTTTTTGTAGCAAGTTTCTGATAAAAGGGTTTTTTGCAAGTCTCAGGTTCTTGCTGCAGAATTTTTAAAAAACATTTATTCCAGTTTCACTTACTCAAAGAAGTTTTTGTTCAAGTAACAGCAGCACTTGTGGAAGATAAAACTGCATTCATTTTTAAGAAGATAATGAATTTATATAAACTAAAACAGTTGAGAATTTTAGTCACCAGTGAGTGTAAAAAGCAAGTTTAAGCTAATGCCTAGCATTAAAAATGGTTCTAAAAGGTCAGATTTCTAAAGGAAAATTTTTACTGTCAGTTGTTGATTGGGAAAAATTATTAAGAGGCAACTTTACTAATTGAGGAGCTGCCATGTTGTTTTAGAGAAACGTAGCTAATATCAGATGTTCTAGTGGACAGCTTACCTAAAATTATATACTCGCCTTCTTAGCCCAAATAACCACACTTCAGTTTTTGTTTTCCTTTACAGATGTCTGGTGGTTATAGAGTTAAAACAGCTGTTAATCTATCCATGTGGTCTAAACTTGTTTACTCTTTGTATGTTTTTAATTTTTTTGCTACATAGCACTGGCAAGAGTTTGTACAAATTGACCTCTCTTCCTTGTTTCTTGTTGTGAAAATTGCAAATAAACTCCTTTGTGAGTCCTTGTGCTGGACTCTGTGGAATGTGGCCAGCCAGGAGGAGGAGGTTTCCCTGGGGGCCTGGGGGGGGGGCTGTCTTGGAGTGATAGAGTTGCTCTTGGGTGAAGTTGATGGCTATGGAGTTAATTGTATTTGCAAGCTTGAATCTCACCTGTGATTTTTTTTTTGTTTGTTTTGTTTTGTGTCCTCTGTATCGTTACTTGATTTCCTCATATGCCAATGTATTTATAGGATTACTGGGTTTTGTAATATCTTGTCTTCCTTTTTTTTTTTTTTTCCTAATAATTTGGTGGGTCAGCACTGGTTTTACCTTCAGTCTCCTGAATGGCAGGTCCTGCAGCTGATAGTCTTTTATTTTGTTTTTGTTTTATTTTGTAATCACAACATAAGCTTGAATTTGGGCTTGTACTTGCATCTTTTGTATCTTGTACATTGGGTTATTTAGACATTGGGGCGTCCTGTTTGGTTTCATTAACGTGTGTCTACTTTGTGGATTAAGTAGACTTCCTTCATCAGCTATGGTATATTTTTGGATTCTATAGTTTTATTCAGAATTGTGTTTAAATTGATGTTTTGCATTTTGACTTCATTTTACGTTAGTTTGAAGTAAGTTATTTAATTTTTTTTGAACTTCTGGAAATTTTGAACATTTTACTGTAATTTGTAATATAACTGCTGTGAAATACTTGAATAAAGATGACAAGAAAACACAGCTTTAGCTCCTTTAAAAATGTATTTAAGAGAAATGCTGCCTTCTGGCTGATAACAGTCTTTTCCTTACCAGACCTCCTTGGTTTTGCAGTATAGATGTGACACTTTGGGATCTTGCTGTTTAGTTGTTTTGAGCAGTTTGGTCCAACTTCTGCTTTCTATGTTTGTCCATTAGCGAAATGGCTTCTAATTAGAGGTTTTTTTAAGGAAAGACTCTTTCCTTTCTATTTATTATATTTAGCAAAGTTGTTCTTACAACTTTGGGTTGGTTGTTTTTTGTTTTGTTTTTTTATAGATGAACCCATGAGGTGTAGAACATGGAACATAACTGGACATTTTCCTCTTTTCCTTTCTGTGTACCTGGAGCTGTAGGGCTCCTGGGCAAAAGAGTAGTTGAGGAAGGGGGAAGTAGTAGCTTAACTTCATGCCTCACTCCAATTCCACTTTTATATGCAGCTTTGAAAGCACAATTAAATACGAAATTTAATGCCTGTTGTACAATAATGAAGTTGATTGGTGAGAGCCTGGGCTCAGCATGGGCAGGTGTGTTTGGACCTGAATGGCCTTGCAGGTACCAGCACCACACTTGGGTTTGTAGTCTGAATAAAGGAAGAGGTCTTGTGTCTCTCTTTGTCCTTCAGGAGTGGGGATGGTCATGTTAACAGAGAATAGATTCAGGTCTGATTTCTGACAGTGGCTGTAAAAATAACCAGTCAGAAGAGACAAAATACTTGGGAACTGACAGAAGGATTATTGTAAAGATACTTAGTGAACTTCAAGTGGTACTTCAAAAGCGTGAATTAGTGAGAAATAGTTAGGGTGGGTGTTCCTAAAGCCTTAGTAGAAGCTTGTGCAACACTCGTATTTGTCAAGTGTTCACTGCTTAATGCTGCTTCCTTCTGCTGTTGGTTTCTGCCTTGAATGTACTTTTGAAATGCAATTTCCCGTATTTTCTTAAATTTGCAGTGCTGCACATTCTGTTTCCTCCTTAAGCTCTTCAGATAATTTATTTAAATAAATTAAAAATGAGATCCTTTTCTTCTGTATCTTGGGTAGGATTTGGACTTGTATTATATGGGGTTTTAAGCCAGCACTGCATGTGAATAAATTCTGCAAGCTAAATCAGTAAACTTACGAACTGATTAATGAAGCCAAAGACTTAATTTTTTTTCCTACTCCTTTTATGCTTCACTTGTGGTCATGTAACTATTATGTAAAAATGAGGGATTATAAACTTTAACACTAATTAATTCAGCCTCATTCCATTTCTAGGTGAGTAATTTTTTTCCAGTGTGATCATTTGCATAGGGAGTATATTTTGGTTGAACCCACTGCCAGTAGATGGTTGTGACTACTGTGAAATTCCATTTATTTCAGAATTGCATTTGTGTTATGCTATACTTTTATATCAGGAAAAATCCTTTTCCTTTAAAACTATGATAAGCTGCTAAGATTTAAAATGGATTCATAATTTTTAGTGGAACGTCAGTGTGAACCTGGCTGTTTGCATTGGGGTTGGCTGGTCTGGAATGCTGATGTGGAATAATGCTACTTTCAAGACTGAGGTGCAAAAGGTGGTGTGGTGTTTGAAGGCTCCTCACGTCCAGTTACAGGGGTGGGGCAGGCTGGGGGCAGAGGTTGTTCAGGCTCCACATTTGAGGTGTCGGTGATGCAGCCCTCAGGATGTGTTGGCGAACAGGTGAAGTGGGGTTGGTTCTGCTGTGCTGGACTCCTCTGGTTTGTTTTCATCTTTCAGCAGTCAGGATTTTGGCAGAGTACGTGTGAGAAATGTACAGGTCCCTTGGACTGGGTGGCTGCTGGGAGTGTTCACACCGTTTTGTCGTCCTGGTTTTGTTGTGGACATGAGAAAACCCCTTTGCATCAGTGTAAAATCTGATTTGTGCCATAACCCAGAGATGCTTGACTGTGTCTACATGAAAGTAGGAGTTTGTAGAAGATGACCTGTCCACTTTGGGACTCTGGATTGGGAGGAAGGAAAGACTTGAGGTCAAGTTTCAAAAGGACTCCCTTTGAAGTATTTATTCATCCAAGGGAGTGAAACAGAATATAGAGGATTAATCCATCCTAGAAAATATCTTAAATTTGGACTAAATTAGTTTTCTAAGAAGGAATCTTTCTGCTGTAGAAGGAAAAAAAATTAATGTTTTAGTTAAGAACCTGTTTGTCATCTCCAAAGCCCCAGCTACAGTTTTGTTGTAAAGATCTGGCATTCTCTTGCTGACTTTGTTACACCTTGTAGAATCCCCTCTGTGTGGAGGCTGCCTGGAGGAACAGCGATACCTGATTTTGGTGATAGGGAAGAACAAATTGCTAATATGTTTTAGGTTTCTAATGAACGTTATTCTGACATAAGTTTTGAAGTGATCCCCACTGTATTCTCTGTGACATGACAAAAGGTTTAGTGAGGTAAATGAAATATAACATGAATAGTCACGTGTTGTATGTGACTACTAACATCAGTTTAGTAGTAAATGACTGTTTTCTATAGACATTTGAAGAATCATAAATAAAAGCGTGTAAGACTACATTTTCTTGAAGCAGTGGAGATTTAACTAGTTTAGAATTAATGTCTCACCTTTATACTGGGGTTAGACTGCTTGAGAGTCTTGCTCTAAAATCTAAAGCATGTCCAGCAGGCAAAAAGCTTTTTTAAAAAATAAAAAGCTTCCTTTTTACAAGACTCAGAGGACAGCCACGAAAGCACAAGCTGAGCATAAATTTTACACTGTTAATCTTTTCAATGCACGAGAATAAATTTTGGAAATGGAAATGAACTGACATCTAATGATGATTTAAATGTTCAGCAATTTGCTACAAAAATTTGGGTTTATTCACAGGGAATAATGCCAGCAGAAAGCACTGGTTTGTTGAATCGGATGCTGTGGCACATACGATTTAATCTCCAGCATGCCCAGGGCCTGCTAACATCTGAATGGCTTAACAGTGTTTTTGGGGAAGGCATTTAGTCTGCAGAGTACATCTGCCCTGCTCTCTGAACTTTTCATGGAGTAGTTAAACTCATGGGTAGAAACACGTGCCTCATTCCTCACTTGTTTTGGTCCAGCTTCAACTTCCAGGCAGTGCTTCTTGTCTTTATGTTGTAGACTATTCATACCTGTTTTTCCTCCCCATGAAGACACTAATGCACTGTGATCAAGTCGCCTCTCCATCTTCATTTTGCTGAAGAACAAGCTTTTTATGGCTCTCACTGCATTTTCTCCAGCCTTTAAGTCAATTTTGTGGCTCTATTCTGCAGTAGGTCAATTTTTCAACATCTTCAAAAACATTTGTTCACAGAGGAAATTGATGTGATATTCCAGCATAGGTCCCACCAGTTCCATTTATAGAGACAAAAATCACTGATTCCTATTCCCTGTCCCCTTTTTTGCACATCCAAAGATCAATTTAGGCCTTTTATACCATGAAATTGGGCTGGGAACTCTTGTTGCTTGACTCTTCTCAGACTTGCAGCTTTTCATGATGCAGTTCTCCATCCTGAATGTCAGCCTTCCCCATTCCCACCTCTCTGAGGTCCTGCTTAGCTTTATGAAAATGAGTTTTGTAGGTCCCAGCCAGCCAGAGGAGCCAGCACCATACATAAAACTTGTTCAGGCCTCATCATCTTTCCCTCGGCTGATCTCCTTTTCCACAGGTCTGTGACTAGTGATTGATGTCAACATTTTCCTTCAAGAACTTCAGGAGGATTCTCCCATTAGAAACACTCTCATAGTACCAAATTTAGAATTACTCGAGATTAGATATTCCTCAATTAATCTGCCTTTTCTTAGCCCATTTAATATTTGCTGTCTGAATACTGTACAGTGAGGAAGTTGAAGTATTTTGTCACATGCTGTTGAAAATCTATTACCTTATCAATCAAATGTGTAATCCTGTCAGAGAATGAGATCAGCTTTGTGTGATAGAGCCAATTTTCTAGAAAATCATTGTATTTCTTGTTATCTCTTTGATTCATGATCACTTTACTTAGATACCATCTTTCCATTTTTACTTGGGCTTGATGTCAGGTGAATGCCCTGTAATTACCCAGTCATTTCACTTGCCCTTTGATAACTGTGACATTATCGGCACTCTCTGAAATACCCACAGGTTATTAAAAATGAATTCCAGCAGGGCAGAGACTTCTGGGCTTTCTGGAGATGGTTGAGTGTTAGGTTACCTCTGGAATTCAAAACCCCGTATCCGGTTGGGAAAGTCTCATACTCTCTACAGGTAGTAAGCAGTCTGGATGTATTGATCTCCATAGGGGATACCCTCTTGCCAAACAGAAGGCAGAAATAGGAGCCATTCCCAAGCTCACATTCCCAGGCTGACACATTTCCACTCTTAATTTTCCCCAGAAAGGCTGTGTGTGGCTTTTTTTATCATAGAATCAGAGAATGTTAGGGATTGGAAGGGACCTTAAAGATCATCTAGTCCCAACCCCCTGCCATGGGCAGGGACACCTCCCTCTAGACCAGGTTGCTCAAGGCCTTATCCAGTCTGGCCTTGAACACTGCCCCAGTTTGGGCATCCACAATGTCCCTGGGCATCCTGTGCCAGTGTCTCAACACCCTCACAGTAAAGAATTTCTTCCTAATATCTAACCGAAATCTCCCTTCTTTCATTTTGTACCCATTTCCCCTCATCCTACCACTACAGTTCCTGAGGAGGAGTCCTTCTCCAGATTCCCTGTAGGCCCCCTTCAGTTACTGGAATGTTCCTATGAGGTGTCCTTGCAACCTTCTCCTGGCTGAACAGCCTCAACTTTCTCAGCCTGAAATGTTTGAGTACATAAACAGGCAACTTGCAGAAAAGCTGGGCCTAAATTAAAGCATGTAAAATTGAACTTGATGTAACAAGTAATGCAGCACTGCATTCACTGGACATTAAAATATATAACTTACTAAAGGATGATCTCTTTTAATGGAAACAGCTACCAAAATTCCAGTGGGCTTGGCAGTTCAGGCTTGCTTTGTGAGAGCTGATTACTGTTTCTGTGGTAGAGGGACAGTGATTCTGGTAGAGCATAAGGCTCAGGATACTCTTAGAGCATTTGGTGTATCCCCTTCCCTATTCAATTCCCTGATCCTTATTTGAGTGCTGTCCACCAGCACAGGGACATTGCATTAGAAATTAGAGAGTGCTTAAGTTCCCAAGATGTGGAATCGGCTCATTTCTACCTGTAACAGCTATTTTTATTAATGTGTATTGTTTCTAATGAGGTGAGAAGCTGATGCTTCTGTGTGACCTTAGGTAGGTGTCTGCTCTTAAGCCATAAAAATGTGGGAAAAAGTCACTGATGCTGGACAACAGCAAAAGTTTGATACTGAATGTATTTTGCCAGTGTGAATCTTGCTGTGTTAAGATCTGGGGTATGAATGAATGCCAAAGGAAGAAAGAACACTGCTCAAAACCAACAGATTATGAAATTAAAAGCAGGAAGCCTTTCAAACCTTCATTGTACAGACCACCACTAATGAAAAATTCAGAGGCAGATACGGCTTGATGGCAGGAATGGAGCTTCCTTCTCCCAAGCAGTAACTGAGCCAAACCACTCAATTCTGCATGTACAGCTGCTGCCGACTGAAGTAGAATTTGTTTAGATAAAGAAAACTGGAATTTATTACTCTGTAAGAAATCTGCTAGCTAAACAGGACTTCCTAAAAGTAGTGTGTGTTATCAAAAGAAAAAAGACTGGTGACCAGCAAAGGGAGAGTTGCTTTTCATGGTAGTCTGCCACTCTGGTTTTTGTTTCCAGGCTTCCAGAGCTCGGCTGAGGAGCCCATGATGGCAGCTCTTGCTCTCATGAATTCTAACCTCAGCGAGTGTTTAATGATGCCTCAAACAGCTTGGCTTTTCAGAGGAAAAACGGTGTTTCTGTTCTGGTATTGCTGTCCAGCTTAATGTAATGAGTGATGGGAACACCATGCTCGGGATGCATCCATCTGCTTCCCTCCAGACCATTTTCTTTCTGGCTTTTTCTGCAGTCTGAAGTTATCAACCCAGAACACTTGGCGATGATGGGAACTTGCTGCTGCCTTCCTCTATGTGCTGGCACCTCCACCTCAGCTGAAAGCGCGCTTCAGCTCCTGTTTTTGAGCTGACTTAAAATGGGAAAGAAGGCATTAAAGGGTGAGCTTAAGGGTCTCATCCAATTTAAAAGGCTTGTATTAGCATGACAAGTTAAAAATGTCCAAGTAGATACAGAGTCAGTGTCTTCTTACAGACCTGGCACAGGTTGCAGCTTGCCAAGTCCTGACTGCAGATGCTGTGTGTAGTTTTACACGATATTACATTACACTATGTCACCCTTTTTCTGTGGGCATAGGGAGGCTGTGTGGTTCTGAGACCGTGCCCTTGCATTATGAAACAGCAGAGAAAAGCTTTGGGATCAATTCCCTTTTTTTCAGAGAAATTCTTCACGAGAAGCTGGGAGGGTGGTTGAGTACCTGAAGCCACTTGTGCCTGTTCCATCTCTGCTGATTAAACATATTTGTGCTGGTGGAGCCGGGCGGGAGCAGCTGCTCTCCTGGCTAATCCCTGCGGCTGCGGAACGCGGGTGCTCGTGCTGGTGATCAGTTTGTCTGGACCCCTCCAAGGGCAAGCTGGAGTGTACCCAACGCTCTTAATTAGCTGCTCCAGTTGCACTGTGCTAAGCTCAGCTTTAACACCTACCTGCAGTTAATTAAAAGATGGGGTTGCTGAGGTTTTATTAGTACAGTGTGTTTGCTGCTAGATGAAACAACGGGAGAAAGGGGGATGGCTTGTGTAAATTGTCAGGGGTAGATGAATACCTGAACGCAGTGAACAGCCCCATTTGGAGATCACTCTCCTTCCTAGGTGAACCAGGGGAGAGTCACACCAGCAAACAAAAGAGTTTTTGTCATCATCAGGCTGCTGAGCCAGCCTGCCCCTGAATTTCTTAAAGCTTTTAAGAATAAAAATCTCTGAGCAGATATGTGCGCATGATTCATTTGGCAAAAGCGCTCAGCCAACTTCCCAGAGGGGAACTAAAATAATTTCCACGTACAAGTAAAGTAAATAGTCTGTGTCTTGTTCATCCTACCAAGTATTATTGACTAGTGCTGAGTAAGAGATCCTTGCAGAGCCTTGATGAAAGGTTGGCAACTCACCCCACTTGGTCTGGATTATTGCAGCATGGTTTTGTAATATTGAATTGCAAGGCTTTTAGTAATCTTCACAGGCTGTTCAACCTGAGCCACTAAGCCTAAACTAAAATGCTTAAAAACTGCAGTTCACGCTCTTAAACACTCTGTAAGAACCAGAGACAATTTCAATAAATGTTAGGCTCTTCCTGTTAATGTGCAGAACAGAAATTACCTCCTCAGATCCGGCTGAAATGTTCCACTGTGGTGGTATTTGAGACTAGTTATATTTGGCTCATCTTTGTTCCAGATCCAGTTTTACAACTACCAGATGACACCCTAATGAAACATCAAAGAAACCATGAATGCTTGCATGGAATTGCTCTCTGAACGATGTATCCAGTGAGGTACAGAGCTCCCCCACTGGATATGAAGGAATTTTGACCATAGGGCAAATGCAGCTTTCATCTTCTAGACATCACAGCAGCAGTGCAGCACAAATTCTTGCTTTCATTTAAAAAATAAAGTTAAAAAGCTGTTTATCAGTGTTTTTTTTTTTTTTCAAGATTGTTTCCTAAACTATCTTGAGCCCTTCTGTTCTTTATTTAATAGTACATTTGGGAAAATAGATGAACAACAAACTTGCTGAATAAAATCTAAAATTACTTCTAAGAAGTTTTTTCTGAAATGACAATGAAAGTACTTTGGAGGCTTCTGAGCATTTAAGTACTAGCAATAAATTTTTGGATTTGCAAGAGAAACTAGTTGGACGGAATGAATGTATTTTCATCCCTGGCTGGGTTGAAACATAAAGTCCCCATTCATGCAGTGTTTTTTCTTGATCAGTCATGACAAAATTAATCCAATCTGGATGCTGGATCTAGATCTATAAATATATTTATTATAATATAACAAGAACTTAACAGTAAACATAAACTATATACAATACCATTACAGATAACCCTGTTTTTAATATTATTCACAGAAATAGCCAGTTTTGTTCCAGTGTGAGAAATGAAGAAATAAGCTAAATTGGAAATGTCAAATGTGTTTCAGTCTTGTTGACAGGTAGCACCTCCTTTGGAGGTAGACACACACCAACACTAAAATTAGTCCTGCCCCAGGCAGTTAGAAACTTGTGCTCCAATCATTAGGTTCACATTTGCACCCTGTTTGACATAAATACTTATATGACATACTAGTATATAATTTTGTTGTGCTTATTATTTTTCTTTTCTTTAAAGAATAAATAAAACAACTGCATAACAAAGGCTGGAACCTCACTGTCAAAATGAGAGGCTTGAGTCACCCTATAGCTTGACTCAGCTGACTCGAGCACATTTTCTTTAAATACTGCAAGATACAAATTTCTTTTTTTTTTTAAATTTTATTTTATAAATGATTATTAATAAAATAAGATGATTAGCTAACCATCTGCATTGACTACCCCAAAGCTGTAGGCAGACCTCCCTCCATATAAAAAGGCTACTGTATTTGGTATGAAATTCAACTAGATATTGAATGCAAGATCTCACCCACACCCTGTACAGGACCCTCCTTCATGAATTACTGGTATGGCATTTGGGATTTGAGTCTGCAAAGGCAAGTATGGCAACTTTTTTTCCCCTACTTGGAAGGAAATCAGACAATCCTTAGCTTGGGGTTACTTCCTACTGGTGAATTTTAAGATCCTTTCCCCTGCCCCCTCTACGGTACCCGGTCCATCTCCCATTTGTTCCTTTTATGTATAAATTTATAAAGAATTTCCACATCACAATGCTCTCTGGATAGACAATATTTTAATATATATAAAAATATAACCCCTGTGCTGTGCATATACTTACAACTCTACATAGTAATAATTTGAAGTCTCTTACACTGGGCTTAAGTCTATGCATTTTTCTACCATGGGCTTTAAACTCGTGTTTAAAATCTGTAAATAAGAAGTATAAGGCTTCCACACCTAGGGAAAGAACTTGAAAAATAAAGTAAAATAAAAAACTTCTCAGACTTTACATAAAAGATAGTAGCATGTATCCCAACATCAGGAATTTTGGTTGAGAGCCAGAACTGAGTGTGTAGCCCCAGGAGGCATCTTCTGTGTTTGATGAACACGTGGCAAACCCACACTATGCTGTGCGTTTTACTGCGATTCCAGCCAGGAGTGAAGGGTGGGTTTATCAGGAGAACGCCTCTGAAATCCAAACCGTTTCCATTTTGCACTGTGGGAATCGAGCACTGCCAAGTGTATCAGCAGAAACCCAGAGGAAAAGGTTTAGAAGCCCCCCACCCCCACTGTGGGCACAGCCACACGTGCCCACATGAGAACCATCGGGAGCAGAAACTCATCCAGCCCAACAGACCTTTTTTTTTTCATCATTTTACATGGAATTTATTACAAATGGCTATTCTTCTTCTCCCCAGTCCCCACCTCACCCCGCTTTTGGGCTCTTCTCTAGAGAACTGAAAGACTTGTTTGATCTGATGGAAGACTGACATCAACGTAAGCCATCTGTCACACAAGGTTTCTCTCAGTCACTGGTAGTGAAAAGCATGTATTAAAAACAAATGTAGGAATCAAAGTGGTAAGGACACTTTGACCTTTCAAATAGATTGATGTCTAAAGTGTAATAGTAAAACTAATCTGCATGGTTATTTTAAGAATCAAGCTTGAGCTCTAAAGTAAAATGCAGATTATTTTTTTCCTCTCCTCCCCAGCTTAAAAAATATGAGAAATTCTATTGCACCTGGGTTGACCAAAAGCCGATGTCCAGAACAAGTGCCACTATAACATCTAGTGACACCCTTGCATTATTAAGTTACAATATCTTACATAGCACGGAGCTCTCTGCTCCTTGTTCACCAAAAGGTGAGGATGATTTTTCTACATTCAATGTAGACACTATTCAAGACTTTAGAGCAATATGTTCACTGGCTGGCTTTGCTGCTTTTGTTCCTTTAATAATGGTATTCCTCTTGCCTGCTTTCAACAGGTACAAACAGTTCTCCATCCAACTTCTGGGGAACATCAGCCGCTCTGAATGTACTTCTTGATTGCTACGCAGCCGTGTCGGAAAACAGGGCAGGGCATATTTGGTAGAAGTGTCCACGTATTTGTTTTAGGGTCGTAGGCTTCCATGTTTCCCAGGGCAGGTCCTTCGCTGCTGACGATCCCACCAGTGGCATAGATTTTTCCATCCAGAACCACAGCACTGTGTTTTTTTTTAAAAAAAAGTTAGTTTCAGTTAGTTGTCTTACTGAACAATTTTCTTTTTAGGCTTAAAACAAACCTAATCTTTTGTAACAAGGGGTAAACAATGAATACACCTTTTGTTCTTATCTGTATAAAGCTGTGTGGGTATTTCTCTTCCCTCTCCCTTTCTCTCCCCAAAATTAATCCTTTTTGTGTTCCTGCCAGGTAGGTAACTGTTGTCTCTAATGTAAACAACAGATAAAAGTCCAAGTAAGATGTTTCTCCAGCCCACACATGGGATCTGCAGCAAAACCAGCAGGGTGGTGTGTCCCTGTAATACTTTGCACATGCAAAACCAATCCAAGCAATTTGGGGTTCCCACCACCTCAGCTGGAATAAGCTCTTGCTTCGAGTTACTCCTTTAATTGTCAGTGGAGGCTGCAAAATGGTGAGGGGTAAAAACCTTCAAAATATGTTCTGTTGCCTCAGCCCTTTCTGTGGTCATGCCCTGGCATGGGGGCCTGGAGGTCCCGCTGACTTTGTCCTTGTGCACCCCAGAGTTGTCCATGGGAAAGTGGATCTGGGGCACACAGATCTGAGAGTTGGGGCTGTGCAGCTGAGGGAATGGCTGCAGACAAAAGACCTTACTGCCTCCTTAAAGTGATAGTGTTTGACTTCAGGTATCTCTCGTAAATCAAGAATAATGGGACTCAGCCAATCCTATGGTCCATAGGCCCCTGTAAGAGGGAAGGTGCATAGGTGTGGGAGGTATTTGAAAGAAAAATTGCCCCTCAGCCTCATCTCTTCCTCTTCCTTCCACTTTACGCCTCGGCCTCTCCAGCAGTCACGCACAGGGCAGGACACTGCTTTGGGCTGATGAAGATGGGGCTGGGCTCCCACGTGTGTATTTGGAAATGGCAGAGCATGGCAGAGGCATCTGGTTGGGAAAAACCAATGCAGGGCTGCTGTGTGCCTTATGCTGCCTTCCCACTGCGTGGGGGGGGAACCCAAAATTGGGGGTGTCTCTGCCAGGAAGACCAAATTTGCCTTCCAAGTTGATTTAAAGATATTGTTAAGCTGGATGGGGTTGGGGGTGGCTTTTCTGGTGGCTGGTCCATTCCGAGAGCAGCTCCTGAATAACTGTGTTGGGAAGGAAAATGGAGACTCAGAGAGTATGTACCTGCGAAAGGATAGCAGGGAGAAAAAGGGAGGGGAAGATGAGAAATTAATTGCAACCAAGAAGGTGGCCTAGATCTAACCTACATCTAAGGTGAAGTGTAGTGCTCCTCTAGGCTTGGTAAAAGCAAAGTAATTTTATATGGCTAATTCTGAAGTAGTGGGAAGAGGAAAGATAAAAAATGATAAAGGCAAAAGCCAGAGAGCGCTGGAAGACACAGGATGAACTGAGACTAAAATGGCACCGACAAAGCCACGTGCTTCTGAAGAACACAAGACTCTGATGTCCTTGTGGAGAAGCAGAGCCTGAGGTTAAAAATAAACTCACAATGACAACACTGAGGACTCAAATAAGCCTAGTCCCTGGGTACTGCCAGGAAATAGGAAATAATGAGAATCTTGTCAAAATAACTGTTAATCTGAAAGGAGGAGGAAGGAGAGAGAGACTTGAAACACTTGATTAGAGCCTATCCACAAATCAGCAGGGCTGGATGATGCATAGCCCACGGTCCTGAGGGAGTTTGCTAATGAACTTACTGAACCACGGGTAATTATTTTTCAAACGTCAGGGAGAAATGGGGAAGAATAAGGACTTGAGTAAAGCAAGTGTCATCCTGAAAGACGGCTTTGAAAGAGAAGGAGCCCACCTCCAAAGGAGCCAGAGCTGGTGGCAGAGAGGCACTGCCTGGCAGGAACTCCTGCCAAGGCTCAGTCCCTATGCCCAGGAGAAGGCAGAGGTGGCAGGACCAGCCAACCCAGTAAATCAGACAAATGTGCAAATTAAACCACAGTTTCGGACTTAGGATATTTGCTGAGGGGTGGGAGGTCCATTTCTGGACAGGAACAAGTTACTATTTAAGCAGGCTGGGAATTACAGCTTGCAAAATCTTGCCTGAGGAGGGGGAAGGATTGTCCTACCCCAGGCTCCTGATGTGGTGGAGGGGCTGCTGAAATGAGCAGTTGAGAGATGAAGCCCTGGGGTAGTGGTTGCTGTTTTTGTTTCACTTTTTTTTTTTCTGGTTTGTGAAGTTGAAGAAGATGGAAGCTTCTTTGTTTGGGATATGGTTTGGGATGTGGAAGAGGGTCCAGTGTCAGAGATGGACTGTGGTACAAAGCAGCTCTGCTGCCTTGGTTCTCTAATGAAATGCTGATTACTAATTAAAACAGCACTCCTACACAATGCTTGATGCAAAAAAAGAAATAAAAATTAAATGGGTTAATTTATGATTTTTTTTGGGTTAAGTGGGAAAAATGAAACAAACTCCAAAAGTTCCCCCAAAAAGATCTGTCTTCCGAACTATCAATAATGGGCAATTGAAACAAATACTAGTGTGGAGCACAGAGCCTGGGGCTGGTTCCATCAGTGCTGATGATCAAGGTCTGCTGCCCATGAATGGCCCTAGTTTTAATTTAATGGTGTGGACACGCTGGTGTAGATGGCAGCACCTCACACCAATACAGAGAGGGTCTCAGTCCTCAGTCACCACTGACATATGGGGCTGGTCTACCACTCACTGCTCATTAACTGATGAAATTCCTCTGCATGGAGCTTTTGATCTGGGTTGGAAGACTGAAATGACCAGAGGAAGGGCTCTACAAGTGACCATGGGAACAGGAGTCAAGCAGCCACCAGCCCTTTCTTGCTGGCTCTGTGCTGCACAGCTGAAACCCGGCCTTAAGTGCTGGTATTCCCTCAGGCATCTCACATTAGGTCTCTAAAACGGGACGTGGGTGCTTTACAAATTCTTGTGTTGCATCTTAGCCACCCACATTCCTTCTAGTGAAATCTTCTCTGGCATGTTTAGTAGGAGCTACTCTGAGCCAAAGCTGCTGCCACCACAGAGCAGCCAAGGAAACTTTCCCAAAATGATCTGGGTCTGGGCTCCTCCCCAGCCCATGCTCTGGATTTGGGGTTACAGTGAGTGGGCAAGTGCTGCCCATGTACCCTGGAACCTGGGCTACAGCCCTGGAAAGAATTCCTGCCCTGCACCTGCAACAGGCAGCTTAATCCTGTATCTTCCCATGATGGTGCTAATACAGTGGGGAAGAAATGGATGCTGAATTCCACCCTCTGGAAGACTGTATGAATTTTAAATGGTGATTAGAGCAACTCCTGCTCCCTCTGAATGCAATTCCCGTAGATAAGGCTGCATAATGCTTAGCTCGTGAGTCATGCCTCAGGTTAAGCAAAGCAGTGAGCTGCTCCTGCCATGAAGAAATAAGCAGTTCTGAGCACACAGTGGGTACTTAAAAGTGCAGGGGACTTTGGAGACATTCAGGCATCTCTGGGGCTAAAGTGGCAGGTAGGTGCTTAAGATAATTAGGAATTTAATCCTAAATTGCTGCTACTTTGCAGTATTAGGACAATCACTGCTAATTTCTGGGACCTTGGGGAATAGAAAACTCAAGTGGGTTCTAAAACCTTGAGAAAAGTGAGTGGAAAGGAGTATGCTCATTGCTCTTTCATCATTACTGTGACAATATTTCATTTCTCCTCTCCCTTCCATCCCATCAGCTGTAAAAACATCGTTACCAAGGCTGACATACAAAGAAAGAAATAATTACAATAATTAGGATGCGAGTTTATTGCTTGGTGCCATTAATCCTGAGAGATAAAATGATTACAGGTTGTCAGAGCCTGGGAAGGAAGGAAGGAAGCTCTATGCCACAGAGCCTTGCTGCAGGGACACAAACCCCCTGGTGGCTTTGGGGCAGTGACTTCCCTGGCTGTGGAGCAGCCAGACCTCCACCTCTCCAGCAGAATGCCTGGGGTGAAGGTTGTGGGCATCCAAATCCAGATCATTTCAGCCACTCCTTCCAAAAAAAAAAGACTTTCAGCAAATTATCACTGTGCAGGCTAATGAATGACCCATCTTTCTACTCTGCAGGTAATTACTGCTGTTCACTAGAGAGGCTTCTCCTGCCCTGTGACTGATTCTCCTGAGGTGCCTGGACATCCTTCATTTCCCAAACAATGCTCAGTGTCAAAAGGTCGTGCTGTGACTGTCCCCTGACATTGCCACGGGTCATCCAATCCATCTGCTGGCCTCCACACAGCTCTGTATTACACTCCCAGGAAAATCCCAATGAGGCTGAGGTGAGCCAAGGGCTGGTGGGGACCTGGCTGTCCGTGACTGTTGTGCTTGTGTAATCTAAACACCCTTTGCATCTCTTCCCTGCCTATCTACCTTTCAGTCCTTGCCCAGTCTGAGCAAATGGCAGGGTAAGTTCCTCTCTGACAGCTGCCTGTTAAAAGACTTGATGTACAAACTGAATCACTGAACCAAAAAATCATGGAACAGCCCAGGCAGGAAGGTGCCTTGGAAGATCATCTGGTCCAAACTTTTGTGGGAAAGGGACAGCAGATGAGACTATCTTGCACCCTGTCAAATCACATCCTGAAAACCTTTGGTGATGGGGACTCCACTACATCCCTGGGGAGGTTGTTCCAGGGAATGACTGATCTCCCTGTAAAAAATTCTTACATCATGATGAAGCCCCTCTTCCTGCAGCTTGTACCTGTTGCCCCTTGTCTTCTCCCTGTGTCTCCTTGTCAAGAGAGAGTTTCCGTCCTCCTCGTAGCTGCTCTTGTAGTGCTGGAATACTCTGTGAGGGTCCCCTGAGCCTTCTCTTCTCCAGGGAGTAAAGACCCAACTCCTTCAGTCTTCCCTCATCAGGCAGGCTCTCTAGCCCTTTGATCATCTTCACAACCCTCCTCTGGACCTCCTCCAGTCTGTCTGTGTCTTTTTTGAACTGTGGGATCCAGAAGTGCTGCCTGACAAGAGCTGAGTAGAGTGGGAAGATGAAAGTCTCCTGATGGGCAGTAAGCTTTGGAAGTGGAGGATTTCACTGCCTTTTTTTCTGTATGTTTGAGAGGTGAATGCCTGGGTGCTCTTGCTCCAGCACTTCCCTCTCCCAGTGATATGCTGGACATACCATCAAGCAGTGGGACTACAAGAAATGTTAATTTTGTTTATTATTGCTCAGTCCTAAGGATTACATCAGCCTCATCAGGAAATGTTAAAAAACAGTTTTTAAAAATCCTGTCTTGTAACTCTCAGGGTTGCAAAAAATTTGAAATGGCTGAATTAGTGTATTGTTTTGACTGCCTGAAACTTAGTCTCTTCTGAGGCCTCAAACAATGCTTTCCTCTCTGCTCGCTCTTGGCTATGCATGCACAAGCACACACTCATTTATTTGGAGCAGTTCCACAAACATTATTGAGTATTATCAGTTAGGGCGACACAGGATAATGCCTAAAAGAAGAAAAAAAAATCCCTGCATTTACTAGAGGATGAATTTCCTTCCTGCCCTAAGATTTCAGAAGGGCTTTACTGGAGGTGGAACTGAATGATGCTAGTGGAATTCTTGGGGTTGTCCTGTGCAGGGACAGGAGTTGGACTTGATGATCCTTGTGCATCCCTTCCAACTCAGGATATTGTGTGATTCTAGGATGCTCATCGACTGGATAGAGTTGGCTTTAGGACCAGGGAAGCCTCCAGGGTCCCAGCCCCTGCGGGATGTGGCTCTGGGCAGTGCCAGGCAGAGCTGCAAGTGCCCCTTAAGCTTTCTTTTAAACGAGGGACCTTTTTGAGACACCTGCATGGTGATTTGCGGCGCTGGAGCAAAAGGCATTGCTGGCATTGTGTCCGTGGGTGGTAGCAGTCAGGGAGCCAAGGCGCTGTCCCCTGTTTGGTGGCAGTGCTGACAGCCCCCGGCGCCGAGAGCGGCCGTGCTGGCAGCCAGGTTGTTATGTCGGAGAAGGCTCGAGCTCGGGTGGCCGTGTCGCCCTGCCAGAAGTGTCATCTTTACAATGAGATGGATAAATGAGGGTCCAGATTAGTCATGGTCAATTAGGAGGATATCATGCCCCTTCTTGGAGCAGGATTATTAGTGTGGGTGTTTTGGCCAAGCTCCAGTTATATTCTCCCCTGCTCTGCAAGTGCTTTCCCTTGCTAATGATCCAAACCCATTATGTGGCATCGTTACTTGTTGCTGAAAACCAGCAGTGTTTTACTCCAAAGTCCACAGCACATCAGTAATGGCCTGAGTGCTCTGTCTATATCAGTTATGCTTTAATGCCCACAACAATCCTTCATGTCATCAGCTCCTACAGAAATTATTGCCAGTAGTCTGGTGCAGCAGTTCTCACTGCTGTCTGTGGAGCACAGCCCCACACCTATGTCTCCTTCCAGATATGCTGGAAGATTTTGGTTTTCCCTTCTGGACTACAAACACCTCCAGCTGTAAATGCTGCTGGCTGAACACACCAACCTTCCTATCTGCAGGCTCGGGAAGCACATGGCCATTGAGGAAACCTGCTCCATAATAGCTGCACCTGGGAATATCCATCCAAACAAGTTGTGCTCCAACCCCTTCCAGTGCCTGGAGTCGTCATGAGCTTTACAAGGAAGAAGGGAGCCAGCCTGGGGAGGCTGTAGCTGGTGCTGTAGGTCAGCAATGCCTGGCAGGTCAGCACTGGAGGCACCACGCTTTGCTGTTCAAGAACAACGCCTTACTTGAAAAGAAGCGGGGGGGAGGGGAGGTAAAAAAATCCCCAAACTGACCCTGTTTTTGTGCTGTTCAGCCTGAGTCAAAGTTTTATTAAAGATTTCCATTCAGCAGAACCATCTAATAAATCTTACTGGTTAGCAGTCAGAGGGGGAGGAAGAAAATGCTTTTCTGGTGTCTGTTGGGAATTGCTGGTACTAAATTAGCTTCTCTGGAATTATTGCTGGCACCACCACGCTGCCGCTGTTGCCCTGTGGAGGCTCTCTGTAGCACAGGACTGTTTGCACGCTGCCTGCATCCTAAGCAAGCAGAATATGGAATTTTTAATCATGCACAGGAACGCATTTGGTATTCTTTTCACTTGTGGAAAAACAAACCCTTGAAGGGCACTGCAGGAAGGGAGAACTCCCTCCTGCAAAGGGAGGCCTTGCCATGCTGAAAGGGAGGGATATCTGCAAGTCTTTTTGGAGGGAGGTGTCTGGCAGAGCGAGGTGTGATCATCTCATCCTGGCTTTTCATTCCTGTTGGCTGCTGTCCACCATCTCAAGGTCCTGCAAATGAATAGGGGCTGCCAAACTGAGATGGGGTGTGTGTGGCAAAAAGCTCACACTTGCCTGATGTTTGGGAAATGTCAAATATTTCCCTCACCTGTTGTGTGGAAGGTGTTTAACCTCTCAGTGAATATTAAAACACTCCAGGCCTATTATAGCTGTTTTCTCATTTAGCACCATCTTTCAAAGGGTTAATTCTACATCAACATGAATTTCTTATTGACTTCCATCAGGCTGGCCTTAATCTGAAAATGATCCTCAATTTGCTCTTCTGTTGATTGTGAGCTGGAGACCTGAACCATTTATTTTTCATTTTTCATTAAAAGTAATTTAACTTGATATTAAAACCATTTGAATGGACCTTTAATTTTTCATAGGCAGGGAATGTCACACACATTTCTTTTCCCTCTGCTCGAGGCTATCATGCTCCCTCATCACTAACATGTAGAAACAAAGCAGATAAAAGTAAAAGTGATGCGGTCAAGATTTTTCCCAGCAAATTCGGTATCGAGTGATTCCTGGTGAGAGGAGATCAATAGCATGCAGTTAATTTTTAAGTTGTTTACGTTGCTGCTTTTAAACCATGGTTTTTGTGATCCATGCTAATGTGTGGAATGAGGAATTTATAGATTCACAGGCTAAGGTCAGAAGGGACCTCTGTGCTTAGTTAATCTGAGCTTGTGTATACGCAGGCCACGGACATTTCCCCAGGCAGCATCTCTCCTGGAAATGTATCTAATCTCCTCTTAAAAACAGCGAGTGTTGGTGACTTCACCCCCTCCCTTGCTGCTTCTCTGTTTAATTATCCTTGCTTTTGGGAAAGTGCTTCACTTCAAGGCCAAGATGTGTAACTTGACTTTCCAGCCCTCGTAACGTGCTACGCCTTTGTCTGCGAGACTGAAAGCTTCTCCATCTGCTGCTCCCAGTCATCAAGTCACATCTCAGCCTTTCTTTGATAAACTCCTTGAGTTTCATGTCAAGGTTTGATTTGCAATCTGGGGTCATTTTGGCAGCTTCCCTTTGAACGTCTGCTGATATTTCCACATGTTGATGCAGTACCCAGGACCTGCACTCATCTCACCAGCGCCGTATGCGGCAGCACTCGCTCTCCCCAGCTTCAGCTTGTTTTCATTTCGGTGTTAGGGCTCATTTTATATCTCCAGTATGGCACTGACCTTTTATCCAGAGCACTGTTATGCGAGCTCATGTTGTGCTGCTCTGAGTGATCTCCTTTATGTCCTGCTCTGAGCCTGGCTTTCCAAGGGAGCAGGGCTGCTAAGAGTGTGCTTCCTCCATGTCTTGCTTTGTATTTAAAATACCATTGCTAGCTTGAGACAGTTCAACTGAGATATTTAGGTAACTGCTAAAATAGCTCCTTCTGTAATATTTTGTACCCCGTAAGTGTTATGCCACCTGCAGCCTTTATCAGGAGAGATTTTCTATTACCTGGATTGTTGGTAATGTATTAAATAGCAATGAAGAAGAAGAAATGCTTGCTACCAGTGGCCTTGCTCAATGATACCTTCTCATTAACAACTACATTTTGAGATCTGTCAGTGAAGCAGATTTAATCTCTCTACTGTGCGCCTTGTTAATTCCATATAATGCCAGCCAAATACCTTGGAGAAATTGCAGTATATTACAGCGTCACAGTTGTCTTTAGCAGCCAGGCGTGTTGTATTACAAACCAAAACAAAGAACCAGGCTTCCCAACACCTTTGGTGAACTTAGCAGTGTCAGGTTTATGGTTGGATTCGAGGACCTCAGAGGTCTTTTCAAACCCAAATGATTCTATGACAACAGGGTGGTTTAACAAGCCTCGTTTACCAGAAAAGTGCATTGATTGATGCTCATTATTTTATTAGCATCTAGTTATTTGTTGATGAAATCCCAAATTAACCACTCTGGCATTTTGCAGAGGACCAACATGAGGCTAAGTGAGACCACTTAGCTTGATGCTGTACTTTGCAAAATTAATTGCTGCACTGAAATTCTCCTTTTCACCTTTTCAAAATATGGAAACACTTTGGCAGTGCCCTGATCCATCCTCAACTTGAAAAGTTATTAAAAATCAACATTAGTGGTTCAATCAGCTTCTCAATGAAATCTCTAAAGACACCTGCATCTAAGACAGCTGGGTTGCTGGATCTGAGAATAAAATTTCAGGGTTCCCATCTTTCCTTGCTGCCAACAGTGACTGCTTTTGGTCCCTCACAGCAGAATATGGAACCAAACCTCCTTGCTCCCCTCCAAATACAGATGAGAAACACTCACCCAGTCAGTCTGTATTTTACTTTGCTACCTCATCAGTCTCATTAGCAGTGGTTTTATAACTGATTAAAATTACAAATTTGATCCCCAAAGATTTAAAGTGCCTTTCTTTTTACCTCTATTACCCCTCAGCACTGGTTCCCTCAGCCTCCTTGTAGCAGCAGCAGGTTTTTAACCTATTTGTAACTGCTGACCCCCCATCTTCCCCATTTCCATACATTCTGATTTTTTTAGGTTTTGTCACAGGCTTTACATGTCCTTTAGGCTGAAATGTTTTTCCTTGACTGTTTCCCAGCACATTAAAGAATCTTTGAAATCTTTTTTGCTTCTAATTATATCTACTTTTTTTGGTGACCATTCCACTATAAATGTAGGTTGCCTGTCCACTGTTGCTTTAGGCATTAGAAAAAAATGTCATCTAAAAGCTTAAATTTACTTTTTACGGACAGGTGGCACATTCTACTTAAACAAAGCCAGTTTATTATGGTGCCTTAGCACTAGGGAATATTTAGGTCACCAGTTCACTTTCCTTGGTCCTTCTGTTCTGCAGGGTGCAGAGCAAAGCATCCCTTCATGTTAGAAACCCTGGGAAGTTTTCAGGTGAGGTGCTCAGCCAGCAGTTGAAATCATCCATGCAATTTCTGTTGTATATTTAACAGATTTTTGTTACTTTTTACAAACCCAAGATGTTCAAAGAGCAGCTCATCCCTCTCTATGATGGATGGGAAGATGCAGGAATGCATCAAATGTCCAATTCCCTCATGTTTCATTTTACATCTTAGGGCTCTGATCCTGAGCAGTATTGTACGTGTTATTTCTGGTTTTCAGGAGAAAAATATCATTATATGCTGCCTGAGCACTGCACTCCTCATCCTGCTTTGCCTCCTGCTAGAGTGGAGGGACTGGGAGGATGTGTCCTTAGAGCAGGGGAACTGGGCAGCAGCCACTGGGATGGAGCTGGCTCAGGATGGAGCTGCTGCTCTGACCCCTTTGCTCACAGCAATATCTGCTCCTGCAGCCAAGAGAGGGCGCCCCTTAAATTAATAAAAGGAAGGAAAAAAAGGTGGAAACAAGAAAAAAACAGCAAAAAGAGAAAAACTGAGCATGATTTCTTAAAAGGCATGTTCTCATTTGCATCGAAGTGAAAGGCTAAATCCAAGTTAAAACATGGAGGTGTTTTCCATCAGCAGCATAGGGGCCAGGGACACCCCTGGAGCAAGGTGCAGTTGGCTGAGTATTTGGAAGATGTGGGTCTGCAGTGGGCCCTGCTGCTGCCCCATTGCTGCTCTTCCTCCCGCCCCAGGCAGGGTTTTGTCAGGACGTTGTCTGGCACATCCCCTCCGCCCTGGCTTGGCTCAGTGCCTCAGGATGCTGCTGCATCAGACATGGATAACAAACCCTCACCTGGTGCCTGTGGCAGTGTCTGGAGACCAGCAGTGGCTTTTCCAGGGAAACCAACAGCTCAGCCCTTCCCCATCACAGGAATCTGCTCTGTGAAGGGCTGGCTGTGCACAGCCCAAAACAAACCTGTCTTTCAGTAGCAGCCATGTAAAACTATTTTAAAGGCCTTTAAGTGCTGCCAGTACCTGCAATGGCTGCCAAGTTTTATTTTTGTCAGACAATTTGTGAAATTTGTTCAACTTGTGACCACGATCAGGGAAGCGAGCCCGAAAAGCAATCAAAAGCACCTAATAAATAATAGTAATTAATATCGGTGTGTGGTGCTTACTCAGTATTCTTTTTCATTCAAGGATCTTTTAGCTGGTTAGCAAAAACATGTTCCACATTATGGTGGTCTCTCCTGCAGAGGGTATTTATCATCCTCAAGCTGCACATGGCAAACTGAGGAGAGCAGCATTCCTGTAATCACTGGAGGAGCCCAACACACATCCCTCCCCGTGATCCACCGTGCCTGAACGTGAGGAGACACGTGAACCATAACAGACTGCTGAATGTACAGTTTGGGAAATGCTGTGTGCCTGAACACGTACAGAAAAGAGATGAGGAAAAGCCCCAAATGGTTCACACCTCCCTTCCCCTCTCCCCTTCGCTTGTAGTAGCTTATTTATCAACAGAAAATGTTAAGGCACCGGTAATTCCATTTTAATGGTTTTTCTCACCTGCAGAACTGCCTGGAGTGGTTCATGTTGGGACCTGCTTTAATATTGCCTTTCTCTGGGTCATAGATGGTGGTTGCTCGTGCATAAGCTCCTCCAAGAATAAAGATGAACCCATTGAGAGTGACTGCAGGAGCATATTTGTTATCTGTCAATGGAAAGCAACACTGAGATCAGTTTTAGGCTCAGGTTTGGAGACTGTTTTTTTATTTATACATTCCCCTTATTTATAGATAAGTCACGTTTCTCTAAACCTCCAAGGCTAGGGAAAGAAAAATGAGGAAACCTTTCCTGGTTTTGTTCTCCTCTCTCCAAGTTCTCAAAGGCACTTTTAAAGTTCATCACTTCTTCATCCCCCAGTATGCACCTCCCTCTAAACTGATATAGAACAATTATTCTCTCCTGAGCCTAATGGAATCACCATGAAAGTTCCACAGTTACATATGAAATTAAGATGTCAAATTGGTTCAGAATTTTGAATTGCTGCAAGTTTTAGCTCAGATGCTTCCCATGTCTGTGCAGCAGCTAAATACAGCAGAAACCCACAGCACAGAGACCCCCCCCAATAATATCCAATAGTTGATACTCTTTTATATTGTGCTTTTGCTCATGGGAAGGTCACCCACACATTCTCAGAAGATTTTCTGAGACCTGATTTCTTTTTCACCTTTATCTGTCTCATAAATTTACCTGCATTTTTATTTTCAGATGTGTGTGTATCTCCAAGCAGTCCTGTAATTTAGCAACAAACTGTGTGAAGTTGGGAGTTTGAAATTAAGCAACTCTCTCATCCTGAGTCAAGTTCAATCAGATTTTCTGAGGACGCTTTAAAATTCTTGTTAGCGGTGGCATTATTAGAAATATTAGTAAAACTTATCATAAATTATTGAATAAAATAATTCTAATCTAATTAGTTGGCTTGTCCCTTATGCTGCTAGCACGCCATATGCACATTATTAAATATGAGCCAGTTGGGCTGAAATTTCTCATGACGATGTCTGTCTTGATGAGATACAGTTTTTTTAATCAACATTTTTGCAAAACCAATCAGCAGTGTCTGGGAACAAAAGATGGAAAAATGCATTGCTTTGAGTTAAAATAAGCCTCACAACCAGTTCTCTAAGAAGCAGGAGCCTCAGCCTTTTGGCTTAGCCCTTTGGGGTGTGAAGTGCATGTTTCCTGGGAGGTCATTCTGGGGTCAGGGGACACACAAAAATTCTCTACTTGTGGCTATAAGTTAAAGCCTTTCCAAAATCAGCATTTTCATACGCTCAGAAAAGGTTGATCCCCCTGCATCTCCAACAGGGAATCAGAATGGACACAGTCCTGCTGGTTTCAAGCCCCTGCAACCTCCTCCAAAGGGGACCTGGGGGCAGAAGCTGGAGAGGAGGTGCAATACCATCTTTACTGTGCTCTTACATCTCTGATAACAGCCTCTGCATAACACTGAAGAGGTTTATATGTTCCTCCCACATCTACAGCATTATGACTGTGTCCTTTTAGGAACACAGAAAAGGATGGGCTTAAAACAGATGTGGCAGCTTTATTTTGGGATTTGCTTACCTCTTGCATGATGCATTGTAACCCTTAGGTTCTTGTAAAACTACCTTATTCCATTAAATATTTAACATAGACCTAATTTGACAGGAGTTAAGCAAAAGCTGATGAACATCTCCAGAAGAGAGATAATCTCCTTAAATGAGGTTTGAACTGGTAAAACTAGAACAAAAAGAATGGTTTTGTGCTGTCTGCTTCTGTCCCAGCATGGCCATGGGGTGGTCTGGCTCAGTTCATCCCACCCCACACTGGCACGTGCCCAGGGGGACCTGCAGGGGTGCAGCATCCGTCAGGAAAACAGACAGAATTCATGTGATGGGTTAAAGTTGAGCTCCTACTACGCTGAGTATCTACAGGCATATGTCAAAAAACCACGGCTGTATTAGGAAAATGTCACTGATCCTTGGGAACAGATGGGAAGAAACTAATTCATCCAGAAAATAGAACAAGGAGTATTCAGTTTCTTCACTGTGCCACTAAGCCACTATAATTCATCAGAAAGGCTTATCTGTCCTAACAACCCGGCTCGCATCCCTTTCCAAATCAGAGTTGCATATGTGACATTTTTTCCACTTAAGACACTCATCAGAAATTTTCCATATTTAATTATCACTTCTTCTTGGGCTTTTTCTCTGACTAGCACAGTTTTGTAGGAGAATGAAACTCTTGCATTAAAAAAGCCCCCTCAGCTCCCAGATCTCACAGGGAAATTATGTGGGGCTCCCTCACGGCAGAAACAGTGACTTCTCAGGGGACTGAGTCACTGACTTCACACTTCTTTTTGTTAAAGAACGAGAGGGAAATCCGTTGGGTATTTTTATAGTGACTTTTTTTTCCTTTTTGAATAGGCAGACAGTCTGATATTCTTTTTCTTCCTTTTTTAAGAGGCAATCGTGTTTGATTCTCATCAATTTTTCAATACATCTCCTATCTGTTGTCTTTTTATTGCTTTTGTCTTTAGCTATAATTTCATAAATTGGTATCAAGTAAGTCTGAGACAGAGAAACAGAAAAATCTTTGCTGTTTCTTTCAGGAAGTGAGAAATCCACAGAAAAGTGTCTTGTTCCTAATGAAGACACGGCAAAAAGACACGAGGGACACCTTTCCAGAGAGGAGGGTAGAGAGGTAGAAACAGTGGGTTTTATTTTTGTTTTGTTACCATGGTGACAGAAATTGTTCATGGATACCGGCATTTTGGAAACGTCAAGTCATCATTACCGATACTCAGGTGTGGATGACCACCTTCAGTCTTTAACCTTACTTCATCCCAGGTGCAACCCACACGCTTCCTGTGGTGGTGTCTTTTTCAGAGCTTGGTATGCTCATGCAGACTCTCAGGAGACTCCAATTTCTGTCACTGTTTGAAGTCCTTAACATGTTCACAGTGCAAGGCAGCTGCTGGGGAGCCTAATTTTGCAAAAGCATTTTCTGGTTGGGCTTTTTGGTCAATGTGCAGCAAGCTGGAGAGGAGGTGGACATTGCTACTGGGCGCGAACATGAGCTTTCACGTGTCAGAGGCTTCTGTGGGATACAGCGGGGCCGCTGGGTATTTCAAAAGACTGCTGGAGAAAAGGAAGAGAGGGGAGAGGAAGCATGGAAACAGAAGCAGCCTCCTTTCCTCTCCAAAGTTTAAGTGTTAAGGCTGTTGGATAAAGTAATCCATTTCAGGCTGGAAAATCTTAAACAGGATTTGTCGAGATCAGCAAACACACTTGAGATTAGAAGGCAGAATAAATGTAAATGACATAATAGGTAAAAGGTAATCTTCTCTCCAAGTGGATAACATGGTAACGTCACTCTCCTTTTCTGTTGCTACAGTAAAATAAGCCACTAGTTCTATTCTGTGACAGGCCATTGGAGGAAGGAGTGTGCACTCCATGACAGTGCTTGAGCCAGAGGTGTCCTTCACGTGGGGTTGATGATTTAACCTGCTGCTGTGCCCCTCAGGGAGGTCAGACTGCTCTTGGGATGTGTCCGTATCTCTCACATCTCTCCCTACCTTACATGGCCAAGTAGCACAGTGTTGCTTTCCGTTCTGTGACTGCTCCGAGATCTTGCACTGCCTTCGGTAATGCCCTCAGTCAGGGACCGAAGGGGCACGGCAATGAACAGCAGCAGCACTTCATACGGAATAAGGTTGTTATGACCAAGCTACTTAAACATTTTTATTAGGAGGAAGAAATGCGGGACCGCCACCAGTCCAGGCAGAACTCCAACCAAATTGTCTCCTGGAAGGTGTGGGTGCCCGGTGGGGAGGTTGATGCACTTGATGGAGCAGATTAGAGAAAGGAGTCTGGTTAATACAAACTAAGTCTGCTTTTAATAGTAAGTGCCTCTTCCTCTCCTTGAACACTCTGCAGGCAAACTCAAGAATGGCACGGCCATGGGATAACCAGGAGACTGTGATCTGATCCTTAACACAGCTCGTGAGGCCCAGGTGAAGCTGCTGCATGAACAATGAGGGCTTGGATGTCACCCTGCAGGCTTGGAGCTCTCCTGCAGGCTGATCTCTCCCAAATACACAACTGGCCACCCAGCCCTATTGCTTCCCCACTGACCCTTGAGCAAACCCTTCTTGGAGACCCCAAAGTCGAGTGTTGTCACTTGCAAACACCACATTTTGTGTATGTGTGGTGGGCATGGCCCATGCCAAAGCAGGAGGCTCCACCTGCCACTGCAGGGCAGCTTTAGCTTCATATTTATGGGCACGAGGTTGATGAACTGAAGAGTGTTGGAAAAAGAACAGCCATGGAGATGAAGGAGAGATAGGAGTGAAGAGGAGGACATCGGATAAACAGCAACACAAAAATACTGATTTTGCAGGGCAGAGGGCAGAGAATAGATAGGGAAACACACTGAAGAGTGGAAGAAGTCATTCTGCAGGAAGGACATGGCATATACATTTCTCCTCTACAGAGGAGAAATTGGTGAGATTAAAATTCCAGCTTAGTAGGGTGAAAAACACTAAGAACTGGCCATGGAAGAAAAATACACTGAAGAATGAGAGAAAACACTCATTGCTTTGGGACTTTCAGGTGGAAAGCCAGCCATATTCCCCTACAAATACCAAACTATTGTCCTTGAGAGAGGACCAAGACATATATCTGATTTTTCTTGTAAAGTCAAAAAAAATTACTATTATTATGCATTTTAACCAAAATAAGCCACGTGACAGTGCAGTAAAAATGCACAAATACTTCTAGTGCTGTTTTCCAGATAGGTCTTGCATTCTTAGGTCTGTGATTGTCCCACTTTGGTCAGACATATCACTGCAGGAGTAAATGGTATGGTGAGGAATTAGATACTTGGATTAGAAACCAGAAATAGTCACAGAACTTAGATCCCTGTTCTCTAGTTCTCATCAGATTTTAAAATTTAATAGTGGTGGTAATTAAATACCAGTTTTCTTACAATCCAGAAACATTAATAAAACCCTGTAATTCCACACTGTTCAGGGTATCAAAAAAGGTATATTTTAGTGCCCTGTCATGAAGGCACAACATGAACTAAAAGGCAGTGACCAAGTAACTAGGCTTACTTAGAATCCCTGACTTCAGCACGTCAATGGCCATCTTGTTAAATAAGACAAAGCTCAGGAAGCTGGGCATGGAATACATTTTTAGCACAGCTATATAGGACAGCTTGGCCAGAAATGGAAGGGCAGGTGCTGCTGCAAGTACATAGCCTGGGCTCACTTACTCACGTAGGACTGTTGTTTTTACATCTAAAAACACGAGAAGGAGATGTGCAAGGTTTTGGTGTTTACCAAAAACACGCAGTGTGAAAGCCCCTTAGGCTCCATTATCCCAGTAACTTCCAGCTGTGGGCTGCACTGCTGCAGGAACATCTGCCCACTCCAAGGTGGGAAGGACTGACACAGGGCAAAGGATGGGGCACTGAGAAAGGCCTTCTCCTCCCCAAATGTGCATGTGTGTGACCAACACCTGCCCAAAGGCATCCACAGTATCCGTGTGCAATGTGTCTGTGAGCCTGGTGTCAGACCTACTTTTCACAGGCACCCATGTCCCAACACCTCCTGACAGCTGGAGCATGAAGAATAAATGGGAACTGGGAGTGAATTCACTGCATATTCCTAGAAGAAATGCAGGCAGAAGAGAGCAAGGGCTGAGTTGCGTGGACTTGCTATCAGTCCCCAGTCTGTATCTCCTCTGCACAGGCAGAATGTCAGTGTCCAGCCTGCTTCACCTCCACTCAGATTGGACAAAACACAAGCCATGATTGATGCCAGTGTTGCCTTGGGTTAGGCTGGCATGTGATTCTTTGAAAGAGATGGACCTGCTGGGTTCAAACGTGTGCCATGCTGCATTCAACTCACTATCATAAAATACCACAGTGAATTGAGACAGGTGCTACTGGTCTAAAAATCTCCACAGATCCTGGCTGCTTTCAACACCTGCAGCTACTGTTGCATATCTGAGCATGCTTGAGGCATTTTAAAATAAACTGTTGTCCTATTTGAGGTCAAACAGGTTTTACTGATCTCTAGGGTGACTTTGTAACAACTCACCATCAGACATCTCAGTTGCCTTAGCTCAGAGGTACACCTTAGGAATTCACAAATCAACACAAAAAGGCTCTGAAGCTGTCAGAGGCACCCTGGCAGTGATCATGGCAGAATTGATCCCAGCTCCATTTTGCAAAGGGCTCCTTCTTCTTCCTCTTTCTTTTAGACTGTACTGCACCTGGCACTGCATCCAGTTCTTGAGGGGATAGTTTAAAAATACAGGAGATGCTATGGTTTCTGTAGAGCTGGAGAAAGTGAAATATATTTCCAACATTCCCATTGCCTTCTAGTGAAGATCAGGCATCACATCGGTTCACATTCCCAGACATTCTCCATCAGGGTGCCATTTTTCAGACTGTCTTATTTTAAGTTATTTGCAAGTAAATTGATGTTATACATTACCCAACAAAGAACTCCTTGTTTTATCATATATTTTATGCCTTCAGCTTAACTAATGAACTTTGCTTACACCAAGAAAACATAAATAGCATCTTTTAACTTCAAGAGTATCTTTCATGTATTTTTGAACTATTAAGAAATAATAGTACAACTCTATTAGAACAATGGGTGATGAACCCAGCTCCGGGATTTTTAAGATGATTATTTTAAACACACATAGTGTTGATGCTTGCTAGACCCTAACGAGGCCAGGGGATGATTCCTTAGCTCCTGTGGTGCTTGTACTATTATGGTAAGGAATAGGAACACAACTTTGCATAATGCACTCATTTTTGCAGTACACTGTGAGTCCAGGAAAACCTCATACTGTCAGTCAGTGGATTAAAGGAGCAGCGATAGCTGTAGCCACGTGACGGAAAAAGCCAGGCAGTGGGGTTGTTTGTGCTGCTGTCTTACATAAACACACCCTTGGCCGGCGAACGCCCTCCTGCTGGGCGCTTCATGCCCATCATACGCGTGTCATGTTGTGTTAGAGCACACGGCAGCAGCCGGCATCTCTGTGCAGGGCAGGCTGCAGCCACTGAGCGCCAGCTCCTCGTGTCCTGATCTACCAGGGAGCCCCAGCAAAAGGGTTGGGATCATTGTAACAAGCTGCAACAGAAAGAGCAGCTTATTCTAAGTTTCTGAATATGCTGAGGCCTTACGTGAATACCTTACAGCTGTCCTTCTATAATTTCCTACTTGCTACTCCTATTGTTCTAAGGCTCAGTAATGAGAAGATGATTTTTTAAAAATGAAGTCACAGTTTCAACACGACTAAGAGGTTTATAATGCTGAAACACTGGGACAGGTTGCCCAGACAGGCAGTAGGTGCCCCATTCCTGGAAACTTCAAGGTCAAGTTGGACAGGGCTCTGAGCAAGCTGAATTAGTGAAAGATGTCCCTGCTTATTGCTTGGGTTACATGACCTTTAAAGGTCCCAAACTGCTGTATGATTCTCTGACCTAGGATGCGAAGGCAAACCACTCCAAAAGCAGCTTCTGTGCAATGATTGTGTGTGAGTTGTTTCTTTGGCCACTTGGGTGCAGCCAGACCAAAGGCTGGCACAGCCCAGTGCAGAGCAGACGACCCAGGTCAGCTGTTGCCTGCAGGAGCATCCTCTCCGAGCTGAACCCTAAATCTCATTTCTAAAAGCAGCCTAAACACTCAGGGTGCAAATCACCACAGAGAGCAAATAAGTTGTAAACTTTTGAGTGCTGTTCTAATTTTGGAAGGAAGTCACCACCTCTGACATTGGCTGGTACATTGGAAAACTTGGTTCCTCATCTTGCTCTTTATGTTTGGTGAGCTCAAGGGCATCATAAACAAATAAACACACTTTTAATAAACTTGAAGATGTCTTGAAGATGTCAGCCTGTGAAGCACATATGCCTGTGGACACCACTGATAAATCCCAGTTCAGAATGCCTGTCACTTCCCACCTGACAGGCAGCATTTTAACAAACCCATGAGTGATAATCCACTACTTGAGCAGCGCTGTGAACCCACATGGAACAACACATGATGCCAGCATGAAGTTTCACCGCACTTGGAGACTTTTTTAATCTAAAATGGCTAATTGTTCATCCCTAATAACTGATTCCTTTCTCCTCTGCTTTGAACTCATTACTTCTAGCTGGTAACTAATCTGTATTAATGAGTGACAACTGCCTTCAGTGGAGATCCAGATAACTACTTCTCTGGTATAATATCCACGCATTCCTGCCAATATGTTATAGGGATATCCCCCCTGACCCCACAACTCCTTTGCCTTCTGCAAAGGCATTAAGATACCTGTAGCACATAGGTTTGCTCTGACACCACGCATGGCTTACCAATCATCGGGGACTCTATGAAACTCCACGAGTTGGTCTGAGGGATGTAGGACTGCAAGACCCCCGCGGCTCGGCCGGCTTCATTCACCCCTCCAAAGACGTAGATCTTGCCCCCACACACGGTGGCCGCGGCCGAGTGCACGGCCTTGGGCAGGGGGGCGATGGTCTCCCACTGGTTGGTGATGGTGTCGTACCTGGGGACGACAGCAGCGCAGTGAGCTGAGGGGAGCAGCACTGGGCAGCACAGATGGGCACAGAAAGCAGTCTGGGGCACAGAAAGGCAGCTTGGCAAGCAGAAGAAAAGCAGAGGTGGAAATGTATTTTTTTTAACATCTTACAAATTCAGCCACTTGGTTAAAAGTGTAATGAATGCTTTTCTCTAAGGTTTTAAAACACTGATAGAAACCCAGAGAAAGCTGGTTCTGTTTTCTGTATATGCCTCTCAAATCTCATTATAGTCCAAGGTGCAGAAACTCGGGACATCTTTGTTGAGATGTCTTCCACTGATTAATTTCTTTTAATGAGTATACAATGAGATTATTCTGGCTAATCAGTGCGGAGATATCCAATAGTGGCTGTGGGCAGGCAACTGTTAATATACTTGAGTTGTTCAGCTTGTGGAACACATCTCACCTGCAACATAATGCAACACGATGGCTCCTTTTACTCTAGTTAACTGTCCAGCAATGCACATTTTCTGCCAGAGTAAGTCGCTTCCATTTAATTTTTGTTGTGCAAACCAAGCTACTGTGCTTCATTTCAGGATGCTGCAACTGTTAATGCTGGAGTAAGATTTCACCATTGGATTCGTATTTGACATGAATCAAACAGAAAAGAGTATGCATGAAAGTGCTAAATTAGTTTTAAGGTCATCAGTATCTGATTTAATTAAGTCATTGACCATAAGGGATGTGCAGTTAACAATCCATGGATGAAGATTCATTTTAGACAATATCACAAGTACAGGCATCCCTTTTTTAAAAAGATAATGTGGCAGAGATCCAAATAGCTGCTCTAAAATGAGTCTTGGAGACAGTGGAGAATAATGTGATTTTTAGGTTTCTGTATTTCCATGTAATGACAGATGCAGTCAAACAGGAGTTTCCTGCGTAGTAATTTATCAGAGTTGTTGACTGCCAGAACAGAAGCCCTCATCACCCATTCAGGGCTTTTGCTCCTAATGGCAGTGATATGCAATATGCAAACATGAAATGAATTGATGAACATGAAGCCTTCTGCAAAATGTGATTTGGCAACAGGGGAATTCTCCCTCTGTAACATGTCCCTCAAATTTTCACTGCTCAAACTTGGGGAAAATAAAAGGGAGAAATGATAAAAATGGCAGAAACAGCAGAAAATAATGTGCTTAATAAAAATGCACTAATGAGTTTCCGAGCAATATAACTGAAAGTAATTAACACACTCATAAAATTCAAGCAAAAGCAAGAGGGAGGCAAACTTTAACTAAAAAAAATTAGGAAAGTCCCTTATAATGAGCATGGAGAACTGCCTTGTATGATGCTCTAAATTAGTTACAGAGAAATTAAATTCATCTACAACAAGTGATCAAAGGGAAGAAATATAACAAGATTAAACAACATGGTGCTGGGAGCATTCAAGGTGACACACCTTTGCTGGGCTGATTCTTGTACCAAACCTGAGCCTGCAGATGCATTCTGACTGCACAAGCAGCTCCTCCAGGTGAGTCACCACATGCTGCATCTCCTGCATTCACCCACAGCAATCAGAGGGAGCAGCACTCACATCCACCCGAGCAGATATGCAAAAATCTCACATAATATAAAGTTGCACACGTTGCTTTTGGGACATACTTTGCTAACTCAGCTATTGCAGTAATTGGTAATTAAATTCTTAATATCTTGTTAAAAAATTGGCTATAATTGGTTATGGAATGGGAAAAACAACAGAGATGAGAACTGACCTAGTGTTTCTTCTCTTGTTCCTCCTTTAAGACAAATTCCACATGTCAACTGATAGGTTTTGTCTCACACCATCTACTCTGAATTAGCACCAGCAACATTTGTGGGCAGTCAAAGAAAGTGGTCTGAGATGGGGGTGGTGAGCAGCCAACTGCCTTCCCTATTGCTGGCAGAAGTTCCTGGCACAGCTCAGCTCCCAAGACAAAGATGTTCCTGACAGTGAGTTTCTGATTGTCCTAATATGTTTCTGGGAAGAAGGGGTTATATCCTTCACATATGCTGGGGGCTGGGTGTGGTTGAGGACCAAAGCCCTAGGAATACTGGAGAATGTTCAACTTACAAAAACAATCATCCTTTTTCTGGATGAATTTCATTACTGAGGCCTCAAGTCCCACAGACCCTATTTTTCACTCGCTTTCACTGCTCTCTGTTTATGCTCTATGATGACAGAGCTGATATTTTCCTACTGTCCTTCATCTGCCACTGAGAAACTAAAAATGACCAGTTTCACTTCACCAGCTGAAAGCCAAAGGCTGAAAATCTACTGGATACAGGTGCATGTGGTGAAGCTTAAAACCCCCCTTTTTTCTTGAAGGTCATTTGGTTTAAAAAAATCAGTAAACCATAAAGCAGGTGGAATAAAGTCCCAGTCCACTTAACATGGGCATCTAATGTGGGTTTTACATGGGCTACTCAGTGAAGCAACTCTCTTAAGTGGGTGCCTACCCTAGCCCTGAGGGTGAAGAGGAGAAATTGATGCCTTCAAGGCCTCCTGATAGCTGTCCACCACGGCCCTCCACTCCTGGGAATTTATTCCTCCAGTTCGCTCCCTCCTTCCAAAACAGTAGACCTGATTTCTAGCCTGTTTTGCTTCAGCTCCCACCCACCAGAAAGTTTGTTTCTTTTCCCCTGCTGGATTATAAAGCTGTCTGCTATCAAATCTCTCTCTTTCACATATGGACGTGCAGAAAATAATAAAGTCAACTCTTCACCTTCTATAGGATAAACTAAGTAGTCTAAGCTCCTTAAGTCTCTGCAAGGCAGGTTTCCATCATTTTGGTCTATCTCAAGTCAGCTCTTAATGTGTTCACACAAGGATTTGCACCAGATTAACTAAATTGGTTTTAAAATGAATGAAGGTGAACCTTTGTAACCTTCCAGGACAGAAAATACTGACACCTGCTTTACCTCTCTGCCCTAGGGCTTTTCCATCTGTTGTGTCATCTCTGGCACTGCCATCACACCACAGCCACTGGTGCTCGTGGGGCTCCTGGCTGCCTGTCACACCAGCCCTGCTCAAGGGCCAGCAGGGAGGAAACTGATTTAAAGAATAATCACTTTGATCTCTTTCCATTAGTCAAGCTTTGCATTCGAATCCCCTGTTTGAAGCTGTAGATGGAGACATAATGTGAGCTGGCTTCAAGCCAAGCAAAGGTTTTTCTTCTCTCTCCCTGCACGGCTCCCTCCTGGTGTGTCCATGCTTGTCCTTGGCTGTGGGCCTACCAAGCCCATCCAATTCGCTGAACTTGAATCTTCAAGGACATCTCCTTTCACATGACTGATTCCTGGTCTGCAGTCCTTGCACGCTATGGTCTCACATGTGGTTTTACACACTTCTCTCACACTCCTTCCTCTGCCCCAGCATCCTGCTGGTCCCCGGCCCTGCAGGACACGTGTGTCCCCACCTGTCACTTCAGGTGTCACTTGCACTGAGCACAGGGATCTCATCTCACCCTTGTGCAGTCACTGCCTGCTGATTTATGTATTATTTATATATACCTTATATGTTTTTATATATGTGTACATGCACATTATCTGCATGTATAATGTATATATGTATGTATAGTATTATTTATATACCCATGATATGGCAAATGATCTGAACCCAGCAGAAAATACAGCTCAGGCTTGAAGAGAGCACATGCAGAAATAAAACCTTGCTGGTCTCCACAACTCTCCACTCTTAGGATTTCATCTGTGGGCCTGATCTTCCCCCTCCTTCATTCATTTCATTCAACGCCTCCTTCCTTGATCTTTCCCTACCACCTCAGTATTAACAGCAGAAAACCCTTCATTTCAAGCTGTGCCACTCGCTTCACTGCCTTCTTGACTTTTGATCTCTTCAGTACCTGAAAACAGTATTTTTTTTTTCTCCTCAGTCTCTTAATTTCTGTCCTCCTAGGTTAAACAGCCATATGTGTATCTTCATTTATTCACCTTATAAGATCCTTACATCATGGTCAGCCGCTTACACATTGACCATTTCTGTCAGTCTGAAAGAAATACTTCAGTTATTTAAGCATTATTTAATTATATTTGCAGGAAAGCTTCTATTTACACTAAAGCTGTACAGTGTCATATTGAACTGCTCTTCAGATGATTCACATGTTTAAAATCACAGTAATGGATTACTATTTCTTGCTTTTTTTCTTTTCTTCTGACAGGCTTAAGAAACTATCCTAAGACAAGGCAATATATTTAAATTTCTTCCGTCTAGGTAAGATAAGATCTTTAAAATCATTGAGTCCAACCATTAACCCAGCGCTGCCAAGCCTACCACTAAAACACGTCCCTCAGCACCACATCTACGTGACTTTTAAATACCTCCAGGGATGATGACTCCAGTGCTCTGCTGCGCAGCCTGTTCCAGTCCCTGGCAATCCTTCTGGTGAAGAAATGTCCACCTTCCTTGGGGGAGAACCCCTAATTCCTACATGATCATGTCTCAGTAAAACAGTAGGTTCTGAAGCAGTTTCTAAAATGTATAAAGCTTATTCTTTACACTGATTTTTTTAGACTGTCTTCAAAGTATGCACTGCCAACAAAAGTAATCTCCCAATTTTAGACAACCCTATCGCAAAAGTACTGTCAGGTCAAGGGGATTCATCTTCTTCTGTCCTTCAAACATATAATAACCACAAAGCACCCACATTTCCACACTTCCAGTCACATACATTGTCTTGTCAGCATACGCAGCCTTCTCGGCTCTCAAATTGCATATATTACAGGGCCCATCCATTATCTAAAGACCTAGTTCATGGATCCACTTCATTTCGCCAGCTCCCAACTCAACTCATATCTCAGAAGAAGACAGAAAGTGTAATACCCTCTCTCCTAACACCTAATGACTTGCTTCCTGTCACATAGAACCTTGCCAGAGGGGCTTGATGGAGAACTGCAGCCACGCTGTTATTTCCCTAAACACTCATTGCAAAAACATAACTTTCTCTGAACATATACCCATCCACAGCCACCAAAATGGACTTATAACTCAGCCCCTCTGGCACATGCATATTGTTTTAAGATGAGTAACGAATGACTTCTATTCATCTGTTTGTGATTGATAGTCCCATAATATTATCCATCGAGATGGAAATTTTGCTGCCTCCTTACAGACAAATGGCAGATAAAGGGTAAAGAATCTCAGCCCTGTCGAATTTGATGGGAAAACACCCACTGTTTTAAGTGGCACCAGAATTTCTGGGTAAGGCTGCACCCTTCAGCATCAATGACACAACTGAAAGCATGGAGAGAGGGACACAGGAGCTGATGCCATAAATCATTAGGAGTCCAGTGGTCCCTACTTGTTTTAATGCTTTGTAGTAGTGCAGCAGATGTATTAAGTGCAGGCAGGTGGCATCATGTAGCTAAGGTGCTCTGACACTTGTTTTTAAAAAGCAAAATGCTGTAAAAACATCTTCGTAAGATTTTAACAATTTAGGATCAAATATTACAAGAATTCCATGAAAAACAGGTGGAGAACAAGAAAGAAACTGGGAGAAAATGCTATGTTCTCTGTCTTCAAAGACCAACTGCAGTGAGACACCCTGTAGACTTCATGCTCTGGGTGTGCTAACCGGTGAGGTCAGTGTGAGTCACTTCGGACTGGAGACATGCCCTTCACCATGCCAGCAGGCACACGTCAGAACCTGGCCAAAGCTGGGCATGGTCACGCTTGGGCTGACTGAGCAAGCAGAAAGCAAAATATGTTTGGGAAAGATAAGCTGCATATGCACCAGGGGAGGTGGTAGGTGGTCCAGTGAGGGAGGATGTGCAGTGCCTTGCCCTTCACACTGGTGGCACAGCCCAGGACTGCATTGTGTGTCAGGCCTGGATAAGCCCCTGCACCTCCATCTGGGGGGATAACAGGGCTATAATCTCAGAGGCCTCCTAGGAGGTGAAAAACTACCCCAAACCCAGGAGTGTGTTTCTGCAATTCCACACTCAGGGGAGGAGCGATAACTTTAGAGGTAAATGTGATTTCTGGCATCACCAGACATGGTCCCTATGACCAAGCCACATTATTTTAATTTAGTGCTTTTCTACGACCTGCTGGAATGACAGAGAGGTTTCTCCCCTACTGAGAGACTGTATCACAGTGTCCCATCCAAACCAACACAGTATTTAAAGAGGAATGTGCAACCCACACAGAAATATGATGGGAGAAAGTTGGTTTCTTGCAGGTCTAGAGGAGGCGCGGGGAAGAAAAGCAGAGTCAAGAAGTGGGCATTCACTGCTTGTAAGACAGAAGCCAAATCAGAAATTAAAGTGATTTTAGTTTGTATTTTACTGTATTTTTTCCAAAGTTGTAATCCAAATTCAGAAATCCCCACTGCTTGCAAAAATGGGTACAGAGATTTGAATTCCTGGCCCCTCCCTTGTCCAAATGGGAAGTTCTTTTGTGTGAAAAGGCCTGACTTTGCTCAGCACAGCCAGGAGGGTCAGCATTCCCTCACCTGCATTTCTGACAGCAGACCCTGAAACATCCTTTCCAAAACATAGCTTCAGCCACGCTGTGCTTCACTTCTGTCACCTCCTACTGTCATTTTAATACGAAGAATAAAAAAGGAAATATCCCCAAACTTCTCTCATTTCCTGGCATAGCCCAAAGGAGGCCATGTTGCACTTTTTCCATGGCTGTGCCTCACAAGTCACTCTATAGACAACAGCAGATTAATTATAACCATGGGTTTAGCAAATCCCCATGACAAGACATCCTTATTGTGGCTGAGACAGCGTGTGCTGAAATGATAGGGACAAAATCTGCTCCTTTCCCACATCCAGGTCTCTTGGTGGGCTCGGTACAATGGAAAACCAGCACGGCTGCTCTCACTGAGCCAAGCAGGGGCCGCCGAGGGCCTGAGTGTGACTTTGCAGGCTGCAATGTCATCTGTGGTGAGGGCTGGGGTGACTGAGGTGGGAGGGAAGGAGCGAGGGGACTCTGCTTGATTTGGGGTCCATTCAACTGACCAACATTTTGTATGCTTTGATAAAGAGAGACCGTGAGAATTGGAGCAGAGACAGAAATCAGGCCCAAGGAAAACTGAAAAGAGATAATTTAATCAATGACAACTATCAACACTCCTATTCTCAACAGCATTATTTCGCTGTTCATCTTTATCAAGTGATGGAATGAAACACCATCTCTTTCCTGGGCTCTCTCCTTCCTGTCTTCACAAAAATAGTTCTGCTAGTTAAAAATTTACTGACTTAAATTATGGGACAAATACCTGCAGATACCAGAAACAAATCTGCTGGAAAGGGTGAGATTTGCTTCAAAGCAAGTCCGATGGGCAGTGCCCGTCTTAAGTTCTGGGTTAAGGAGGGAAGCAACGTTCACATGTTGCCTTCACTGCTATGATTTATCATTCATTCCTTGCTGTCTGCATTTCCCTGCTTTGCTGAGAGCATCATCACCAACACCAGTTCCTAACTTTTTGAAACGTGTTTTTTCCTTCCCCCACAATCTTTCTTAATGACCTATCTCTATTTGTCTTGCCTGTTAATGCAACTTTTTCTGGAAAATGCCTGCTTCAAAATGTTGCTGAAGAAGTATTAAAATTCAGCATTTAAAACTGACAAAAATATTTTTGGTTGCCCCATTCACTTAGGAAAAACATTTCCCAAAAATGTGTCCCAATTAAGTGTTTAGGGAAGGCTAAGACTGTATCGATATTTTTGGAATAGAATATTCTCATAAACTGCACTTCAAAGTGAATTCTATTTTTAAATGAAAACATTGATATACATATAAAATCTATGGCTTTATCGAGTGCCATGGGTGACAAGAAATTAGTTGGTTTTGGAATTTTACTTGGTGAAATACTTTTGTTGTACTTTTGTTCCTTCCTGTTTTTTTAAGTTCCATGTGAAAAAAATGAAAAAAAAAATTACATCTGGAGTCTACTTGAAAGGAGAAATTTCCATTCTCTCCCATCTTTGTTCAGCCAGGAATTCAAAACTGTTTCCAGTTATTGGTTGTTTTACTCTGAACTTGGCAGGTCCCAGCCCCAGGCCAAGACCACCAAAGGGAGGATCTTCCAGCCAGGTCAGAGCTGAGGTGCTACACCAGGAAAACACATACAAGAAATTTGCTTTGCTGTTGCTTTTTCTGGATTTAAAAGAAAAGAAAAAAAAGTACTATTGTGGTCTGTAAAGACTTTCATCAGTACTAAATTCAAAGGGAGTTTATTAGTTCATTGTATAACCTGGAAAAATGTCCCAAGAAGCTTAATTCCTCTCTTCATTCCCCTGGCAACCCGAGAAGCTGGCAACTTTCCTCTTTAGTTTTGAAACAATGCTTTCCACTGAAGCTTTTAAATGAAACCTAATCCTGCCCACTTTCCTACTTTCTTAGCTGTTATAAAAGCTTATTTTAACACATACAGTCCATTTGATGTGTCCTTTAAAAGGCAAACGGTCCTTTAGCATAGCATGAAGGAAAAGCTCCAGCACACAGCACGTGTTTTTTTTATTTTTTAGTTTTGAGGTGGTTTTTTTACCTTTCCACATGGTCAACGTTGCCTGCCACACCGACCCCTCCAATGGTATAAATTTTCCCATCGTACACCAGACTGTTATGTCGACACCTTGGGACTGTCATGCGGGACACGAGGTTCCAGTTATCGAGCAAGGACATGTAACACCAGACATCAGCCAGCGTGACACCCGACTCCATGCCGCCTGGCACCCACGGGCGGGCGGGGGAGAGAAAAGGGGAGAGTTACGTGAGATCCTGGAACGGCAGCAGCTCTGCACACAGCAATCAAAGCCAGTTACAAAGTAAAAACTCTTCAAATGACATTTGACTAATTAAAATAAATCACCCTCAATACTGAGCATCTGTTCCGATGATGCATATCTGTGTCATTTATTCATGCGCCCCAAAGGCTGGGTTTTTTTAATAAGATGACATGAAGAAATCAAGATGTCAGACTACGAGGGACACATACATAAGGGGATAGACCCTTCTCAGTGTTCATAAATAACTTCCAGTCTATTAAATTACTGCAACACTTGCAAGAAGGTGTCAGGAGGCTGAGTCTATCTTGGCTTGTGAGACACAGGCCAGCCTGAAATCTAAAATGCTTAATACAGTGATGGATTGAAGCAGCACATATATGGACACAATAAAGCCAGTGCTTGCACTGTAGGCCTAATTTCTAATTTTCAGAGACAGATTTCTTATTTATTTTCATTTGCAGATAAAAGACAGAACCAGCTGTACCACTCCTGTAAAACAGTTCAAGACGATCTTGTGAAATATTTATATTGGTCACTTTTAAACTTCTGCTTGAAGCTTCCAAGGTAGCCACTTAGTGGGTGTCTTACTACTCTGTTTTGAAGCACAAAGAGGTGAAACGATTTATTTGGGACCACACTAGGAGTCAGTGGTCAAGCCAGGAAAATGAACTAGACACAGTTCCATGGTTTAATGAGAAAACCAGACTTCCTCCTTGGTATTTTGCTCTCCAAACCTATGCTATGCAGTGCAGGGTCCAGTACTTGGAACTTGCAGAAGGCTGTTCTCACTTCTCTTGGTTCCCCTTCCCTTTTTCCTGTGTCTTCTATGTTTGAGCAAAGCAAAATATCAACTGACTCTTAGCTACATTTCCAGCTCTCCTTATTGCAGCCACCAAATACCATCTGGTCTCTCATCCAGATTCAAGGGAAAGAGCTGAAATGAGCTTTGAAATTAGGATTCCAAGCTTTTGTTACCAGGTATGGCACAGCCTAAAATGGCTGTACATATTGGAAAGCACCTCAGCTAAGAATAACTAAAAGCCAACATTTGACAAAAGCCTCCCCAGAAGACTTTTGCTCCAGCTGCTCTCAAGCATGGGCAAACAAGCATGGGGAAAAAAACCATCATGAAATAATTTCCAATCAATTCTTAGGGTCTCTATGCAGTATTAATGGAATTTAACACCACAGGAAGCAATTTACTGCAGAAAATGCAGTGAGAGAGCTCAGCAAGGGAAAGGCAACAGCTGTAACCCCTTACCAGTACAGATGCCAGGTGCATCTGTGCTCCCAACTACATCCTCGGATCACACACATCCGCACCTCCCTGCCCAGCCTCCTCTTTTAATCATCCAGCCTCCACTCAGCTGCCATCAGAGCATCCTTGCATTGTCTGGTGGGAATCGCTTTTCCCCCTCCAGCCAAGCAGAGGTACCAACAGACTGCAAAAATCCAGATACTGGGATGCTCAGGGCATGGTGTCGACAGATACTTTGGGAGTTAAAGCCTTTTAAGGAGCGTGGTCTCAGTTTCATCAAAACCAAGAAGATTATAGGGCTAGTGACTACTGTCAAAAGAAAGGTTTCAACAAGTACAAAACATGAATGCTCCTGTAAGCAAATACTTTAAGTGTAGGTCACACATTCAGCAGTTCAGTCTGTCTGTCTCAAATTCCATAACCTACCATTTAGATTCAACTACAGCCAGTATTTTGAATTGTGTTTCTATGGCAGTGAAACCTCTTTGCATGCTTGATGGTTGTCAGACCTATTTTCTTCATGTTGCAACTGCAAAATATTGTTGTTGACTGCTCCAAGAGAACGTTAACACCGCAGAGATGTAGGGAATGATAAAAGCAGGGAAATCCCTCTCTCCCAACATCTTTCCCACTTTTCTTTTTTTTTTTTTCTCCCCAGGAGCGGCTGGGTAAAACTCTGGCAGGTCCTGCTTTATCTGGGCTGTCTGTACTATAACTTTTCTCCCAGCCCAGTAAATCTGGGGGGTGAATGGATTGAGAACAGCCCTGTATAGGAGGAATGGGGGATACTGGTGGACAAAAAATAGGAAATGACCCAGCAGTGTGCACTTACAGCCCAGAAATCAGCTGGAGCCTGGGCTGCATCAAAAGCAGCGTGACCAGCAGGTTGAGGGAGGTGATTCTCCTCCTCTACTCTGCTCTCGTGAGACCCCACCTTGAGTACAGTGTTCAGCTCTGGGGTCCCCAGCACAAGAAGGACATGAATCTGTTGAATTGAGCCCAGGGATAGGGTATGAAAATGGTCAGAGGGCTGGAGCACCTCTCCTGTGCAGACAGGCTGAGAGAGTTGGGGTTGTTCGGGCTGGAGAAGAGAAAGGTCTGGGAACACCTTATCGTGACCTTTCAGTACTTAAAGGGGGCTTATAAGGATGGAAAGAGGGTTTTTATCAAGGCCTGTAGTGACAGGATCAGACGTAAGAGTTTTAAACTGAAAGAAGGTAGATTTAGATTGGACATAAGAAAGAAATATCTGACATCGAGGGTGGTGAGGCCCTGGCACAGGTTGCCCAGAGAAGCGGTGGATGCCCCCTCTCCGGCAGTGTTCAAGGCCAGGTTGGATGGGGCTTAGAGCAACCTGGGATAGTGGAAGGTGTCCCTGCCCATGGCAGGGGGTTTGGATTGGGTGACCTTTAAAGGTCCTTTCCAAACCAAACTCTTCTGTGGTTCTGCTCCTATGGAATTTGCTGCTTACCTGAGAGATAGATGTTGTCTCCAGCGCTGACCACGCTGAAAAACTCTCGATCATAGAAAGGCAGGCTGGCCAAGGGGTACCACTTGTTGTTTTGAGGATTTAAGCAAGTGACTGCTGTTAAAGCACGTTGGTTCATGCCAATCATCTGGCGACCCCCAACTAAGACTATTACCTCAGCTACTCCTAGGATTCAAGCAAGAAAAATAGTATTATAAAAAAGCGGCATCTCTCAACCAGGCAGGAAACCATCCAAAAAAACTCATCAGTCAGGGAAATTTTAATGTATCATATATAAATCTGTTTTAGAGTCTGCAATCAAACCACGAAGGGTGAGAAAAAACAGGAATGTGTGTGTAGGGGGAGCAGTGGGTGAGGAATGACACTATGAACACTCTTGTGAGAATTAGGGAGGGAGAATGCCATCTGGGCAAAACTTGGGGGGACAGAAATAAAAAGGCAGTTCCATGTAAAGATGTCCATTCATTTCAACAGTCTTTGAGTGAGACTTGCAGGTAGCAAATTTCTCTTCCATTGAAGAAAATGGGCATTTTATCAAGGATTGTGATAGCTTTGGAGCTTGGTCATTATCCAGGAAAAGCATGTCTGGGCTTTAATCTAAAGAAAGTCTTCTCACATTAAAAGCTAATGTCTGGAGAAAGTGAAGCTATGGTAATGGATCTTCATCCCAATACTCTTTCTTCATGCACTTCATTAAGATATGTTTTTCTGGTGGGTTATTTTCTGGTTTTCTTTTTTTTTGCTTTTCCCAGAGAAAGCAGATTTTCCAGACCTAGATAACATGTGCTCAAGTCACGGATCATGGTCTTGCTCTACCAGGTGCTCGGAAACGTGACAGAGATGGCCCCTGCCTTAATATAGTTATTAACTGAGCTCTATCTGTGCTTGAACAGCTCCCCCAAGCCCATAACATGCAAAGTGTCCAGCAAACCAAACTCTTTGTTCATGCAAAACTTTTGCAGTCCACATCTCTGAGGTTTTATTCCCACTTCACAGCTGAGTTGTATCTGATCTCTGATCTCACTCCAGACTCCTCTCCAGACTCAGTCCCACAGAGATTGGTCACAATGTAACCCTGGGATGTTTCCTGGCTCCATCCAAGAGTCAAGTGCTGGGGATGGTTTGGACTTGGCATTTAGCTGAAGTGTTAAAACCGCTCCTGCGGCAATTGGAAGCCCCTGTGCAATGTGCTGCCAGGAGAGGTAGGCTCAGAAGCAGGACCAGGAGGCCACAGGCTGGAAGGAATCACCATTTCAGGAGCTGTCTCCTGACTGGAGCCATTGCTGTGATGTGTTACAGCTCCTAGCCCAGAGACAAGTGTGCACAGCTGAGGGGCAGGAGCGAGAATGCCAGCGAGAGGGATTAGGAGCAGCAGCGGAGAGAAATGCGTCTGCAGAGTAATGGATTATCGTCATTCTCCATTAGCATTTTCAAAAAATATATTTGTGTCATTCAAGCAAGGTTAGTCTCTTAAAAGTTATTAAGATAAAGTGCTGTACGGATTTAAATAAATATTTCTCAGTAAGAAGAGATCATTATTTTTGTGCCATACCAGAAAATCTAATCACCTGTGCAAGACATAACTTGATTATAATCAATGACCTCAAGAGGGCATGTGACACGCAGCAGCGAGTCCACAAAGGGTGTTTAGAGATCCTTTGTGCCTCCATGAATGCTGTTGATATGCAAAATAACATGATTCTATATCATTAGACTCCGACCTAAAAAACTATAATCACCCTCCTTTACCCTGAGAGAATCACTTTTCCCTCATCAACAAGCTTCTGGAAATGGATCACATTACACCTACAATTTTATATACATAAAATAAGCACTTTTCAAAAATCCCTTCAAACATCACACCATTAGTCGTCTTCAATGAAAGACCTTTTAGGGTAGATTGTTATTGAAAGTCCTCTACACTTGGTCCTTCTGAAAGGTGCCTTGATGAGGCAGTCTCCCGAAGCTGCAAATGCCGTGGTTTGATATGCCATCTCCGTGACACATTAGCATCAGTGGCAGTGACGGAAAGTTTTGTCTGGCTTTCTGTTGCACTTACGGGAGGCAGAAGTACAGGCAGCATGTTAAAACAATTCACCTGCTTCATCAGACTCCTTCTTGGATGCAGTTTTCCTGCATGGTATTTGCACTCTCTGTTCGGTGAATATTTAGGGTATTTCTCACATCATCATGATATGGGCTCAGCAGGCAAGGTGGGCACTTGGAGTTTTTCCATGCATTTTTCCAAAAAGGAAAAATGGGTGTGAAACTTCTTAAAAAGACTCAGTTCTTCATAGCTGCTGGGTTTTTAAAATGGAGTATGTTATATGTGATCCATTTGTTCTGGAGGCATTAAACAGCCTGAGCTGGTACTCATCAGTATAAAAATACTATATTTACACCAGCCTCACCATATAAAAATATTACATTTACAAAGGGCTGTGAAAATGAAGGTGTTTGATGAATATTAGACAGATCCTCCCCACAAGAGACTCCGTGGCAAAGAATCAAATTGTTCACCTCTTTCTGCAGCTAGAGAAACTGAGGCAAAGAGAGAAAGGGACTCACTTTCAGGACAACAGAGGAACGTTACAGTCTCTGACAAAGATAATAATTCCTAAAATTTAGGCTCTTTTAAAATCCCATTTCAGGAGCATATATCTGAACACCCATGTCCACTCATGGGGAGAGGCTCCTAAATGCTTAAGGAAAGCGACAATGCAAAATTGAAATATCACCAGGTTCTGGAAAGGAGCCAAGAGAATGAGCCAAGGTCTGTGCCCTATCCCAGGGCCTGTCCAGGAAATGTGGAACCAAAGGGCTGGTGTTGCTGAAGGATGTTTTGCTTTACCTGCAGAGAGCCTGGGCCGGGTCCTTGGTGTCTGCATCTCCTGGCGGGCGTGTGGCAGCATGTGATAACGTTTGGCTTCGTTCACCAGATCCCGGCAAGCCTCCGAAGACTTTATCAACTCCTCATTGTCAACAACATTCAGCAGATAGCTGGGATGGATGAAGGGGAGCCGCACCACTGCCAGCAGCTCCGCAGCATACTGTGAGGGGGGAGAAATAATAACACATGCAGCCTTCATGTCAGAGTTCAGCCACTTGGCATCTCCACCTCCTTCCCTGTAAACCATCCCCTGTCATCCAGCCTGGAGAGACACTTGTCATGGATGCTGCATACAAGCCCTGCCTAGTGAACGGGTGGGACAGAGATAACGCAGTTCTCAGAGCTCCCAGGCCCAGGCTGGGTTTGGTCCCAGAGACTAAAAATAATCTTCAGAAGGTGGCAACTCCTGTTATACAGCACTGTACAGAGGAATTTTTGGAAATAAAAGCTCATTCTGAACTCAGGCTGAATGTAACACCTTGTGCAGTGGAGACATGGAGTAAGCATCTGAGTTATCTGAATTAACCTTGAAATGTGAATGTGGTTGTTGCACTGTAATAAAACCCCCAAGCAAGTATTTTCTGGCACTAAAAATGTGAAACAGAAATCAGTAAATAGAGTAGATTTCAACAACTGTGGTAGAGCCTGAATGATGTCAATCAATTGCTAAAAATCTTTCAATTAGTAGAGTCTATTTGTTGGTGAAGAAATCATGTAGCTCTAGCTTTTAGGGAAGTCCGACTCCAGAGGGTGCTACAGAAATACTGACAGCAAGTTTCATCTTCTAAAACAAATACATTAAACTTCAGAGGGTAAAGGACACCTGAGCAAATGAAGCTGTCTGTCACCAAACATGGCTTAAAGGAGAACAAAACTCCAAGAGAGAAAACTGCATTCGAAAAAGCAGGAGTCCATCCCTGGATTATTCTTTTTATATGTAGTTGGGGATATCACAACACTGCACGAGAATACAGTGAAAAGCAGAGCAATGGGAAAACATGGAACACCAGAGGCAAGGCACACAAACAGGATGCAAACTAAGGGTGAGCAGCAAGAAAAGGTAATCATCTGTTGCAATAAGTATTCGTACAGCGGCAGCATCCAAAGTCCCCAACTGGGATTGAGGCCAGGATGCAAATAAATATTCCTGAGGTCCATGCTGGTCCCAAGAAACACTGGGCGCCAGCAGCATCTGCTGGCCTGCAGATGCCTCTGGTCTTCCAGAAGCCACTTGGCTCTTAGTTTCTTTTTCAACAGCGTGCTGTCCCTGCAGTGTGTGAGAGCCAAGTCACAGCAGGAACAGCAGCAGGAGCAGGAGCAGGGATGGGAATGGAGCAGAGGCATAGTGAGATGGGAGGGCAGGGATATGGCCCGAACTGGGTAATGGGCTGGCCAAGCAGATGGAGGATGCAGCACCTGGGAGCACCTCCAGGGCTTCCCCTTTCCCCACCCGAACTGAAGAAACAGGCTTAATTTAGAAGGAAAACAAAGGATGTCTCCTCCAAATTCACACTGCTCCCCTATCGGAGAGCCACATCAGCCTGCTGCAAGCTCTGTCAAAGCAAAAATGCAATGACCTGTGGGGAGCTGAGCCCCACATGTGCCTGGAAATCTGTGGCCCCAAGGAGCCGAAGGGTCTCAGGCTGACTCCCAGTCCCCTGCTTATCAGCTTGCCTCAACACTGGAGCTGGCAATCTTAGGTATAGCCTGAAGAGTTGAAGCTTGGCCACCCTGCAATTGTTTGGGGATAAAAAAGTTGTTTGGTGATGCAAAAGGGAAGGAAAAGTGACAGTGCTTCTCTTCTGGGAAAAAAACACCCCTGTAAGTTCCTGATTCCTCACTATTACCTCTAGTGTGGCACAGGGCCGAGTAGGGCTTCAGATCACTTCATCAACCTCAAAACATAAAAAAAGACACTCCTTCCTTGTTGAAATCCATTTTTGAGGCACTTTCTAGGAGGCACAGCGACTGCTCCTTCCCCGGAGCCACAAACGTCAGGCACTTGGCTGCAGATATCTTAATGTCATTACCTTACAAGAGAGGGAGCAGTGGACATATGGCAGTGGGTGGCAAAGCTCTGACTTCAGGAAGCGCTTTTTTTAAGAAGGTTGGAGGCGTTTAACCTTACACGGGAGCCAAGACGAAATGTGGCATCGGGACAGGGGAATAATGCGGAGAGAGGGTACACTGGGGATGAGCGAGACAATCCCACAGAGGAGGTTAATTCTCACTACAGGCTGCTCAGGAAGCAGTACGAGTCTCTAAAGGGCAGTTTAAACAAAGCTGGAAAATATATGGAGTATACAGAGGAGCCAGCACCTTCCCTTGGTGCACTGGGACACGCCAGAGCCGCCCCTCTGGTCTGCACTGGAAGCAGCCACCACACAAAGCAGTGCCAAACACCAGCACAAACAGGTGTGACACTACACGGGGACATGGGGTTCCACAGGCACCACCATATCCCAAAGCTGACTGTGAATTAGCACTGGGAGAGCAGCTCCCTTCTGTCAGAGATGGGACAATTCCCATGGGCCCAGTGGAGTTACTGCCTCCATTTCCCACCTTTCCCTGAATAAATGGGGCAGCACTGCTCCCTGAGCACAGCAAGCTCTCCCTCTCGCTCGCCCACCTTGCTTTAATTAGATAAGTGAGAAAATGTGATTCTGTTTCTCTCCTGGATTCCCCCCCTCCTTTCTCTCCTCTTTTGTCTGAGCTCATGGCTTATTTTGAAGGGGAATAATAATTAGAACATGTTGCTCCTTTTCATCAGCTTGAAAGTTGATGTCACATATCAAAACCAATGTCACTTTTCACTCTTATTCTTCCCTTTGCTCAAACAGCTACAGAAAGCTGGCTCTCTGTGTACGTGTGTGCACGACCACACGCAGTCACGAGTCGGGCTTGGTGCTGAGAGCATTGAGGGTACATAGAATTGCAGTGTTTTTCACCAAGGGATTTGAGGAGTATGAACCATGGCAGCATCTCCACAAGACAGGAGAAGCTTTTATAAAGCAACCTCTTTTCGCACCAGCTCTTTTAAGCACTATAGTCAAGGGTGAATTTCATTTAGCCTCACTGATTTAAGAATATTCAAGTGATTTAGGCAATCAGCAGCCTTTTTCTTTTGGATTCTCCCTTATGAAGACTTCCCAGCTCTGTTAGCTATGATTGCACTAAATATCCTGTTACTATTATCCTTTTCATTTAAGACTGGAATAAGCACCATAAAGCATTTCAACCTCCTTACCGTGTTATTTGCTCTCCATTCTCTCTTGTCTTTCCGTTGTGCCTTACACAGCTATGAAACATCTACTGCATCTACTGATGTTACTGGTTATCACTAAAGCAGCAGAATACATGCACAGGGCACATTGCCAAATTCATCCACCTCGGGTCCTTGGAGTTGTGCTTTGTACTTGTAACCCTGGGGATGTTCTCTTCTCTTCTCTCTGCTTGGCTGCAGGCGCTGGCTGGACAAGTAGAAATGTTTCTCAGGTCTTTGCTGGGAATCACTTATGACCACTCTACAGCCTGCATCACATGCCAGAGTGAAGGAGAGAATATTAATACCCCTTCTGGGCCTAAAATTAGGAATTACCAACTGATAAACATGGGAGACCACGCCTCAGCTCCTTGAGAATGGACACCATTATGCAAAAATCTAAATATTTATTGTTTAAAATTTATTGTTTAAATGCTAGGAAAGTTTCTGAACCATCAGGATTGTTTTTTCAGGTGATGTGAACTTCAGCATAGCTCCTGTTGGGTGAAAGCACCTGCTCAGGTTTTGCACCAGCAGAAGACCTCATCCATAAACTCCTTGCTGAGTGGTGATGCTGCCAGATTCCCCATGCATGGCCAGGGTGATTCTGCAGGAGCCAGGGCACTGCTGCCACATGACCAAAGTATTTTTGGACAGTCACTGGGGATACAGTAGAGCAGAGGTTTCTCACAGATGCTATCTGCCCTGCTTCAAGGCACATGTTTCAGTGATTTTTCACTGATTTCAGTGGCTGAACAGAAAGCAGGATCTTCCACCAGCCTGCAATCACAAGTGTGTTTCATATAAAACAGGGAGAGAAAAATCTTAAAGAGATCTTATCTTTCTCTAATTACTTAAACGTTTCTGGGGAGAGATTCAGCTCTAGATTCAGACACCTAAATGGGTTCATACAAGCCAAGTATTTTACTTGTCAGCCAGACATGTGTAAAAACTCATGTTGTAATTAAGAGAGATTTAGTCAACACACTTAACAGTCCCTAGAGCAATGTAGCTGAGAGGATGCATTGAGCACCAGGGGAAGCAGAGAATATCAATGTCCCCTTCTGGGCCAGAGCTGTGAGCCATCAGCTCCTGGGAAATGGAGTGTGTTCCTCAGACCATGGCACACTAAGATGTCTACAACCACATGTCAATCCAAATTGGAGGGTGATTCATTCTACCCTCTGGCGGGAATTTTTGTGTCCATTTGTCCTGGGTGCTGTGCTCAGAAGGTTGTGATCGTGCCATGAGGAAGCTTAAGTGTTACCATTGGGTCAGTGCTGACTCAGAGGAATATGTGATCAACATGACCAGCTGTACCTTGAAGCTGACCCTCTCAAGCCTTTCCCTAATAATCTGTTCATACACAAGTTACTCCCATCCCATTAGGCAGGCCAGTGCTTTAGCAAACGAGACTACAAAAGCCTCTAATACCTTTTTTTTTGTTCCTGATTGGTAGTTTGAGTGAGAACATTTACTTTGCTAAACTTTTTATGACGTTTCTTCTCCTACTGGTTACATCAGTATTATGAATGCTTGCTTGCAAGTGGGCTTTGTTCTGGCATCTTCACAGTCTCAGTTACAAAACCCACTTCGCTACCATATTAAAAATAATCTTTTTATTCTCAAATCTCTAATCCAGTGAAATCCTCACAAGTATTCTCCAAAAGGACTCTCATTGTACTCCTGCAAGGACTTGGGCCGCAACAGTATACAGTTAGGTTTTAAAGGAAGTATGTCTACTGCTACAGAGTCATATTTCCTGCTCCTTAAATGCTCCAGTGGAAAGCTCTCAAGATTTTTAACATTTTTGAAGTAATGCCCAAAGAGGTCAAAATAATGTTTCCCTTATGCCTTATAATTCATCTGTCTCTCTAGTTTACTGTTCTCCCTACAAAGGCCCCTTTGTGCTTTCTGCCTAAAGAAACAGGCTTCAGCTGGAAGTACAAATACAGAAGGTAGATTACCCACATTACGACACGGTTTTGCTCCAATAAACTGCTGTTTCAGCCCTTTATGCGCAACTGCAATAGTCTTCAAAACATTATGAAGTAGGAATATATTTGATTCATCTGAGAGCCTTGAAGGAGATTTATGTTGTCTCATAGGAACCCTGGGTTCAGACTTGCCTCACAGCGTGCACTGTCCCAGTGTGACAGCAAGAACCTCCTCAGATGGAGGAAGCCATCAGGGCAGATCTGAAGCAGAAGCAGTTCCCCACTGCATCAGACTCCTTTAAATGAGAACAGGACTTGCTAATTAAAAAACACCTGGCTGTGGCCAGGTAACAAACTGCCCAGTGACCTGTGCTGATGGTGATGACTGGAGATGTGGCATGCTGGCCATGCACACTGGCATGCTGGAGAGGTGACATGAGTGGTCCCTCCCGACCACTATCTCCAGCCCAAATCAGGCTTACCCCACAGCTTATCCAACCTGATATTCAAAATATTGCCAGCTCTGAGTTTCCAAATGCAAGCCCAGCAGGGAACTGGCTGGTTTGGAGAAGCCAAAGCTGTTGGTGCACTGCTTTGCCATTCTCAGAAATAAGCTTTTTTTGGCCAGATTTTCCCAGTGCTGCCCTGCTACTGAGGGGACTTGCTTTGATATATCTAAGCCGTGGGTATTACAGAGACACACTGTGTTTCCAGTAAACTCCCGTACATTCCTACACCCAAGGTCATATCCAAGCCCAACTAAGCTTTCTTCTGTGCTTGGAGTACTTACTAATCACCCTCATTGACTTCTTGGAACTGCAGTGCTGCCTTCAGATTAAACCCAAAGGCTTGGTAGCATGTCAGCCGACAGCCTCCTAACATCATGAGATAAACATGTGGCAGAAAATCTGGTGTGCAGGCACTGGGTTCAGCTGGTGGCTCAGTGGCAGGATGCCACGTGCATAAATCTCATGCCCAGCAAGAAGGAAAGAGCAGCCCCTCTGTCTTCCTGCAATCAGGTTTCAACGTGACATCTTTATGGCAGCACAGCTGACTAAACACTGTAATGTCACCAGCAAGTGGCTGTCCCGTTCTCTGAGCTGTTTGCAAAGCAGCTCTTGGGTTGGTATTTCCAGCAGGAATATGATGAGAGGCTTTTAAATGCATAGGACGATAAATCATTGATCCATCATACTTGGAATTTGCCTGATACTAAGGATTAAAAAAAGCCTCACTCTTACCATGCATTCTCTGGCTTGCTGACTAAACGCTACGAAATAATCGCTCAAAATTCCCCCACAGGGTACCAGGGGTGAGTGGTGCTTCTTTTGCTTATGGGCACTCACCTATTCAAACACAGCAAACAGATGGGCCTCAAAAGCATACTGCCAACAACAAAACAGCTGCAGCTTCCTAGGTGCTTCATAGAACCACTCATACCTCCACCCCTACAACACACAGGCACATGAATCCATGTGCCATAACTCCCCAAAATGTTTACTGACTATAATATAGAATGATTTTGTTTCTGCAGTTTGGTCCTGAATTCTAGGGTCACATGCAACACAAGGCAAGGGAGCACTTGTGAGGAGCTGCTTGTGGATGTGGGTCTTTGTAAGGCCGTTGCTTCAGCAACAGCGAATAAAGATTTTGTAAAAACCAGAAAAACGTGTTGGAAAAGCCACAAATGAAGAGGCTGAGCAGACTGAGAGACAAGGGAGCTCCTCAAACCAATTAAAACTTCAGATAAATAATTCTAGATTTTCTGTCAAGGGTATCCCTTTAAAAAAACTTTTAGTTTAGTAGAGAGGGAATTTCAGGAACTGCTAATGTCACCTGCATCCTCTTTTTTATTTAATGCAGTTTCTTCCTCCAATATATAGCTAAGGGCATGTTCCTGCACTGATTCCATTCCTGCTGCTGCCTTTTCTTCTCCCTCTGCAAGCCTGTATGGGAGCTGAGTGTCTGCAAAAGCTTCATTCAAATTGGAGCTCTTTGAGCAGCCCATCCCCAGGAAATCACAGGGGTTACTGCTCATCCCTTGCGTTTTTCACTTTCAGAGAAATTGAAGCTTCTTGTACTTTCATTATGGCATCTTTCTGCATTTGTCTGCTCTTCCCACAAATGGATTTCAAAGCACCAGGGTAGTGTGGGCTTTTCAAAGAAGCCTAATTGAACTGTTATAGAGTGTTAGTGCCTAATTCACTTAGGCTCCCTTGGAAGCATCCTTTTTCCTATTTATTCCAACACTCTTTCCTGAAACTTAATGCCCTTGATTATATTGATTGATCAATTAATTTCTTATTATGATGAACTAAGTAATTTGTACATGCTGGTATTGGGTATCAGCTTCTATCATTACCTCTTCGTCATGACAGAGCAGAGTTGGAATTGTCATTGTTACCTGTCAGATTCTCCATTTTCCTGAAGCAAACTGCTCTTCTGCATGGAGGCTCTTTAAAATGTGCCTGAGAAATAAGGGATCTTCCATCTGCTCTCTCACAGTCACCAACCCTTTCTCCTCTGTAGCGTCTTGCCTTTGAACTGCCACTCTCTGTCACTGCCAAAATATAGCTCATGGGCATTTGTAGCTTTTTTGACATAAATCCTCTTCTCCTTCCCTCCATCATTTTTCCTTACCCTCACTGACAGATACAGGGCTTACAGGTGGGCTTTGCGTTTGCCTAGTGTTAGACTAATTTGCTTAGTGTTAGACTAATTTGCCAAGTCTCAAATTCATCCCAGTGGTCCTTACTGTTGTTATTCCCATGCATCCTTCCAGGCAACTTCCCTCCTTGGGGCTTCAAACACTTGTAGACATTTATCCCTCTTTAGCTGTCATTAGGCCAAGTCATGCATATTCACATCTTTTAATCTTTTCTCACATCAGTTCCTTCAGTCTTTTAATCATTTGTGTTGCTCTTCTCTAAATTACCTCAAATTTGTCTACGCATCTCTGGTTCTCAGACACCATGAAGATGCTGTTTAGATAAATCTGCCTCTGAGGACACAAGTTCATAAAAAGCTTGCTAATGCCTTTATGGTGGAGACATTTTGTACTGCTGCTGGACACCATGATTTTTAAGGTTTGGAAAAAGGGCACATGATTATATCCTTACAGAGTGCAACAAAAGGTGGCTGTCATTCAGCTGAGTCTTTGTCCGTCATTCATCATTGCAGTATCTGCCTCTCTTCTAGAACTTCTCTGGGCAACTTGTTGAAATGTTTGCCCTCTCCTCATGTCTTGTCCCTCCTCAGAGTGAGAGGGAATCTTCATGCAACAGGGACTCTTGTTTTCCCAGGCTTTCTGTCATTAATAAATAGGGTAGTAGTTTTTTTTTATATCAGAGAAAACAGATACAACTTTGGACTTGGAAGAGAAAGTGGGAATGTTTCCAGTGAGCTTTGGTATGTCTATGCTTTGGACAAGCAGCAAATTGCTACACATCCAGCAACTTCCCATCCTTCCCATCCCATGTGGACACTGGCATGACTGCAGCTCTCAGCTTTGGCAGTCGTCAGTACCTGTGGACAGTACAGCTCGTTATCAACTGGATCCTTCCAACAGCCCTCATGGGAGGCATCACTTCCCTACAGCTTATAGTGTAAGAAATGGGGGCAAAAAGGTGAAACAACCTGTCCAAGGCCACGCAGAGGGCTGGGGGATGTGCTCGGGTGAAGACTGCGTGGGGCCTGGGAGAAATCTTTCCTCATTCGGGCAGCTCAGACCGCGCTGGTTTCAGACAGCAAAGCCTCCATTATACAATATATTTTTTGCATGAGTTTGCTGGAGTTGTAATAAGCTTATCAAGGGGATAACTGTTATGATAAACCCTACAATCTCATCCATCAGTCAGGAAGAGAAATAAATAGGAAAAAAGAGTAGATTCACCCTTCCCAGATGTGTCAGTCAGATGCAAGCTCTGCACTCAGTGGCAGCAATCAGAAGGACGCCTACAACCAGTGCTCTGTGTCCAGTGGCACAGGAAATTACTTACGAGTCCTGACCTCATCTCACAGGCTGCTTCTTCTGCTCAGACCAGTTTCAAACTGCACTACCAGCAGCACTAAACCAGCTTCATAAATGTTACTATGTAAGCTGGGCACTGCTCCAATGCACTAGGGGGATACAATTATTTACCAAATCCTGGTTTAACATGTCACTCTCTGAACTGCCTCTTTGTCTTATGCAGATGATCAGCAACCCTTAAAGCACTGCTGTTCTCTCTTTGTAACAAGACTCAGGTGCTGTCTTTTGTAATGCCACAGAGCACTTTTATGAGCACTGTTTTCATATGAGCACAATTAAACGTCAGCCAGAGTGCAGCTTTTCAACTTGCTTTCCAAGAAAATCCTGCTTCTTTCCCCGTCACTGCCCTCCAGCCTGGTGGGAAAAGAATTAACGAAAGCAGAAACAGTCAGACCCTGAAGAAAAGCTTTTAGAAAGGCAGAGAAGAGCAGGTAGACAGCAAACAACGCCCTTCCAGGGAAACAGGAGGTTCCGCTGAAAATCTCCTTCCCAAAGGCTTTCAGCAGGGGATCGGGCAGGAGGGGAGGCAGTGATGGATAAGTTGTTGTAAGAGCACGGCATGAGGCTGCGGTGGGGGAACACAAGGGGTGAGATTTACTGTCCCCAGGCACTGCAGAGTGACACAAAGCCATTACAGCACAAGGAGTTCTGGAGGGCTGCAGCTGCCCTGGGGGCAGAGGGTGCTGATTCAGAGAGAAACTCCTGTGTAGGGATGTCTCTGCTGAGAGAGCCCCTGCCAGGCTTTGCCAGGGAAGATGGACATGCAGGTGAGATGAAGAGCACAGACCTTTCCCTGTTTGTGCCAGACCTCCACCTTTGGGAGAATCACCAATGCAGGACTTGGAAGAAGCTGCCGAAGAGGCATTTTAGTCACCTGCCCTTGGAGCTATTGAAAATAAAAACGTGACAGTAGAGCCTGAACTGTCAAAGTAAAGGGAGATGGGGAGACCATGAAGAAAGTGGGGGCTCTGGAAATCCACACCTTGAAGGATTTAACTGCCAGCACTACCTCTGGGAGAGAGAAATAAAACCAGACCGGGTCACCTGAGGAGTGCAGTAGAGCTGGAGTGACGTTTTGGGAATGCTGCATTTCATGGCATCCATCAACCCTCCCAAGAGACTGCAACAGTCCTGGTGTCCTCCACCCCAAAGAGTCTAAAGGCAGCTCATAGAATCTATCTCCAAATTGTGAATAAAATAAAAATACCCATGCACAGCACCTGCAGGAAGGTTCATCCTGTGTTCAGTATTGCCACAGTTGCCCAGTTCTCCAAAGCTCTGAGTAGCCTGTGCTTCTCACAGGAGCTTGGGCAGTTCTTGGCATGGCGGGCTGTGCTGCACAGCATACACAAATTTTTACTCATCATCATCTTCATTAGAAATAAGATTATTTCGGTCTATCTTCCTTCCTATCCACCATGGAAGCTATTTGTTCCCAGGCTCTGAAAATGCAGACTCATTATTATAAAGATGGTACTTTTCATGGTAAGTGTGAGCTCCTACTTTTAAAAAATAAGTACCTATTTAACTAAGAGCTTTATAATAGATCAAGCAGTGCACAGAGTACTAAGAAAAGTGAGAGCTACTATTTAAATAAACTAGCTTAGTGGTAGGATTGGGCAGGAAAATAGTTTCTTCTTGATATCTTTAATAGTAATTTATTCAAACCCCTTATCTCTGGATAAATACAAATTAAAAATTAAAAGCTCCTGTAAAGTAATGCATGAAACCAAAGCACCACAGAGAAATTTGGAGAAGCAAATAAAACTGCCATCATAAAATACAAAAGCACTGCAGAACCAGGACAGAGGGGAAGGAAACTTGGGAATAAAAAACCCTAAAAAAGCAACTCAACTGCAACACGAAAGGAAGAGAGGAGGGGATGGCGGTGGTGGCAGCAAGAAAATCCACCACTTAAAAAAACAAATTCCCAACATTGCCTCAGCAGGATGCAGAAGGAAATATTTAAAACCACAGTTTTGAGACCGTCTGGTGAGTGACACCTTCCGCTGGCACCATGCAAACAGGCTCCTGCCGCAGGGTTCCTGAACTCCAGCCCCTGGGAATAGTCCCTGAGGTCACGTTTAGTTCAGAGTGGCACAGAGCCATCAAATTTCAAACACTCAGGGAAACACTGAGTAAAACTGTTTTTCAAGGCCAGCAAGAGCCAAAAAGGGGTGCATTTCAGTAAATCCATGATACTGTGCGAATGTTTTAGGCAATAATAACATTGGGCAATGCCAAGTGGCACTGCTGGCACATGGAGGAGGTGGTCAGAGTGTGGGGTGGGTCCCCAGGATTGTCCTGCTGAGCCCCAGCTCCTGGGCACACAGGGCAGGAGCAAGGCCCTGGGGGCTGCAGGCTCTAGCAGGGAGCAGGGGCTCAGCTGCTGGAGCAGCACAAGCAGCAAGCCCTGGCCTGGCATGCAGTACCCCACTGTCCTTAAGGCCCTCACCTGGCAGCCTGGGGAGAGCAGGAATTCCTATTTCTCCCATTCTGGAGGCAAGATGTGGATGTGAAGCTGTTCTGGATCGCATCCAATGACACATTTAACATCCCACTGCACGTTTAGGTGCTTGAATTCACATTTCAGTCAAGGAGGTACAGACTGACATGACGTGGGATGGCATCAGCAACATGGCCAAGTGTCTCCCTGAGATCCAGTCTGGTCCATAAGCAACTGTCCACCTTAAAACAGCCCAAACTGTGACTGGGGGTCAACATAAACAACTCTGGCCTCCAAAGAAGGGGACAGAGGAAAACAATGTTCCCCTTATGGGGTCTGTGCAGAGAACTGGTGTCCAAATGGAGAGGTTTGGGGTTCAGACCACAGAGTTGACTCAAGGCAAGTACCAGGTTTTTAGATATCACCAGGGACAACTTCTGGTCCCAAGGACAATCAGCAGCCTCCAAACAGTTATTGCTTCTAGTGTTATCTGGAGACAGTGCCAGGCAAAGTTACAGACTCAGTTTCTTTAGGCAAGAGCAGACTGCATAGCTCATATGGCTGAGGAAAGGCTAACTCTAATAAATATATAAAACCCAAGAGATTATCTAAGCAGCCAATAAAGATACAGAATCTTTATTTTATGAACTGAAGTTATAATCATTCAGTATGTGGCATCAAAAGAAATACAGATTTTCTGTCGGATTTTTTATTTCCTGCTGTTACTAAAATGCATCCCCTTAAAGCAGAAACTCACACAACTGTAATTCTTCCCAATTTATCTCTGACTGAGCCTGCAGTCAACAACTGGAGGCCCCAGCTTTGTACCATGCATGTCACAAATGAGATTTTCATTCTAAATGATCAGATACAGGGATCAGACTTTGAAATTACACACATTTTGTGCATAGCCTGCATTCCCTTTGTCTTTTTTTATCTGAACTGCCCATCCCATCTCCCACACATCCGTATGTTTAAAATTGCACGGAGATGGTTTCTATTCTAAAAGAGGCATTCATGGGAAGGGAGCAGAGTGAGGCTGCTGAGATTATTTTTACCTGAGCTCTGATTGCGGCGTCCTTCTTAATCCACTTTATCACTGTTTCATACACTAGCTCCTCTGCTTTGGTGTTCAGGCTGTCATTGGACATATAGGAAATGAAGTCGTCTTTTGAGATATTAAGGATCTCTTCTTGGTTTGCCACCTCTGGGAAAATTTGCAGGGCATAAGCTTTGGCCATGTTGTATAGTTCAGTGCACTGCATGGCTTCAGCCATGGCTAATATTCCTAAGCAGTTGCTAGCAGTCAGCTGTTTTTCTAAAAAGGGAAAAAACCAAACAAAAAAAGGCAGTTGAGAATTATTAAAAGCAAGATTCACATTTGTTCTGAGATCATGAGAAAAATAAGTGTCATAGACAAACCTCCAACCCTAATTAATTTCAGGGAGTTAACCAGAAGCAGCACCCTGGGTTAATTTGGAATTGGGGTTTAAAGTACAAAAAATCAAAGTCTGCCTAACAAGTGAGTTTGGGATGGAAAGAGAAATGCACTTTCTGAGTTTGCTTTTTGTATAAGCCTCCACAAAGCACTGGGGAAACCTACTGACATAACAGTATCTGGGGCTTCCCAAGGGATGGGAACCCAGCCAAGAGACTGCTGCTGTTCCTACCGCCTACAATGTTGCTTTAAGGAACAGCACGGATGTAAACGCCAGTGCAGACACTTAGGAATAAGTGCAAACAGCACTAAGGACATTTCTGAGAATGCTGCAGTCACTTTATGATAATTTTTGCCCTGTTCAGCTACTAAGCTACTTCAAATAAAAAAAAAAAAAAAATCCTCCCCCCCCTTTTTTTTTCAAAGGAACTTTGTTGCTGCTGAATGTGATGACATCCCTTATGCAAAACACAGATTATACTAACGCCTTCTGTTAAACGTTGTGTAGTGGGTTTCAAAGAAAATCATGCAAAGAGGAGACAGCATTATCTCCCTCCCAGCAAACAGAAGCAGCAGCACAGTGTGTAGCTTTGCGTTAGAAGTGTGCTACACCATACATTTGACTGTGCTTTTTTCCTTTCCAGCTATTTTGAAGAAAAACCCATCAATTTTAGACATTCATAAGAGGAACTCTCAGATTCTTCACAGCTTTTGTTAACCAAGCCACTACTAATAAGAATAATATATTCTTTTAAGATATAGGACTAAAAAAAAATAATGAGAGAGAGAGAGACTGCAATAGATCACAAAGGCATCGGTACCAATGGCAGGCTCCTGTGCTGTGAGAGAAGTCTATCCCATTTGGCAGTGTCATATCCTAGTGCACTATGACAGAGCACTGGACAGGAATGTGCAATAGCCCCGTATCTCTTCAAACAAAACCCTCATCAGATTGCTTCTGCTGGAAATGCTCATGGATTCTTCCCTACACCCAGCTTCTGCCTTCATCAGATTGAAAACCGGAACACTATCTATATGTGGCTTTTAATAAAATGGGATTATGAATCACCTTTTTCTTTTTTTTTTTTAAACCTGACATGACATTAGGAGTTTTGTGGGTTTGTTTTGCTTTCTTCCCCTCCCAACTCTTCTTATTTTCTTTTACAGATCCAACAGTCTCAAAACTAGGTTATCTCATTTTGCATCAGTTGATTGTACTGACTCCAAGGAGCCCATTTCCTCAAGCTGACTGCAGCAGCAGCACTGTTTGCTGTCAGTAGATTTTGTCACTCAAAGACTGCCCACAGACAGGTTGTAAACTGATAGCTATGAAGCCCAAAGCTACCAAATTTTTATCTTTAAAAAAAAAAAAAAAAAAAAAGGAAAAAGAAAAAAATACCACAAGAAACCCCCAAAGGCCAAAAACCTTTTCCAGGTTCCTTGCTTCTGTCTGCTGGCACAGTTTCATGGTGTACATACAGCTGGGGGTAAAATAATCATCTAACAGAGCCCAAAACTCTCATCATCTCTTGGCAAACTCTCAAGTCAAAGGCCAGTCTGCCACTGTTCCACCTTATCCTCGCAGGGTTAATAATGAAGGGAATAATCAATTTTGACTCATTAAGCAGCACGATGGTAAAAACTTTCAAGAGTTTTTCTCTTCAGAGGACTGGGTTTGCCTCTATCAGGAGAGATCCCCACACCATTTCCAGCTGAGCCTGTGGCATGGGGCAGAAAAAACACTGCTCACAACTGATTTCTTCAGACCTGGACAGGTTTCTCTACCTCTAACAACACTGGGTGACTGATGCAGCCTGGTACACTGGTCCAAGCAGGTCCATGTTGGCCCTTGGAGCTTTATTCCCTCCTCTTCCCTGAGAAACCCTTTGGTGGCAGATTCCAATGATGTCCCTGTCTGGTTCAGGAATTATTGTGAGGCCCTGTGGAGAGGGGTCCCAGGGAGAGGTGGGATGTGGGACTAGGGGATGTGCAGGAGGCTGGTGACACACTTCTCTGCACTTCACTTCTATGTGATGAACACCACAGCAAGGTGGGCACAGCAACATCTGTTTAAGATGAGGGCTGGCATGTGAACTAGAGGGATTCATTACAGGTGAGCAAGACAGACCTTGGGACAACAGCTATAGGAGATATGGAAAATCTCTATCCTATGAATATAAAAAACCACCTCATCTCTCCATTTTTCATCTCTGACTCAAAATTTGGGGGCAAGACTTATGTCTCTTGACTCCAGCTGTCTGTGGCACAACTCTGCATTCACATTAATATTGCTGCACACCCATAAACAAGCAATTCCAAGTAGCAGTCTGGTAATATTCTGGATTAATCTGGTAATATTTTGGATGATGACTTCAGGATGAGCAGGACCCTGCCTTACCAATGCCTGTTGCTCCTAACTGACTATAAAGGGAGCTTACATAACTACTTAGACATAGACTTCTGCTATATAACATAGCTCATCCCAAATGACTGCAATCCAGGGGTACTTCTCAATGCTGGCATGACAAAGGCAGCTAAGGACCAGTTCTGCTCCATCTGTTCCCGAGCGGAGTTCCTTTGGACACTGGCATGTTTACAATAATTGTTGTTTTGCCACAGTGACACTGGGCTTGTAACAACACATTTTTGTGAAGTTTCACCTTGTCTCCATTCAGAACACAAGTGCTGACTGCTAAGCTATTCCCAGTGCTCAAGGACAGTTTTTAACAGACTCATGAGTGGACTTCAAGGATATCAGATGTAATCTAGTAGGTTCTCACTGGTTTGAGACAGTGCTGGATAGCATATTTGTTGCTATGTGTGTCACAATAATGCAGATGAGCAGCTGGTATTTTCCACTGTGTCAGATGTGACTTTGGAGCAGGATCCTGTGTAGCATCATCAGGAGACAATCAGCCAGGCAGACTGTTCCAACTGCACTTCTGGGAGTGGGGAGAGTTGAGATAAAGCCAGAGATAAATGGTATGCAGGAAGGATTACTCAGTGAGATTGTGGTAACAGTATGATGGTGATGCCTTAGGTTTTAACTTTTCTATTTTCAAATTCTGTACTGCTTAGAGTGTAACTCTGAAGTTCCTTGTAGCCTGTAATTCCTGTTCTCTCATACTGGGTAGACATAACAAAGCCTCTCCAGGCTTTGCCTTCAAGGACAACCAGGCTGTTTTTAGGCCCAAAATGTGTAAACTAAAGATTCTAAGGGGGGCAAGCTGAGGGGCGTTACATCGCTAAAACTGGGGCTTTAATTGGAGAATTAACCCTGATATGCAAATGGTGCAAACCTATAAAAGTGTGAAGAACTCGTGACCTGTCGTCCATCTTGGGGTCCAATTTTTGGAAGCAGCCTCTGGCTCCCCCAGGGTGTACCTTGAAGGCCCTTCAAATAAATACCTGTCTTTATTCCCTTACTCTTGTCTAGTCTCTGTTTCTAGGTGGCTGGAGGAGGCATCAATGGAAGCTCAGTGGTGGTTGTACACCCCCTCTGTGTGCATTAAGCACTGTATTTTCACTTAGAGATGCTTTTTAGATGACGATTTGGATATCACCAAAACCAGCACAAAATGTGTACTTCCTTGTGGTACTCTGTGTACATTCTGATGAGAAACTGACTCCTCAGGTATTCCTACTAGTGTCAAAAAGCGTGTGAAGATGGGAGATAGGTGGAAGACTTTCGGATGCATTCATTGTCTAATGAATTGTCCAAAAGATTTCCCTTCCTCTGTGAGAGTCTTCTTCTTTTCTCCTATCTCCAGGTATAGCTGAAGTTTATACATAGTTTATATATTACAGTTTCTCCAGTGCTGGGCAGTACTGTTCTCCAGCTGGCTCAAAATTCTCCACCTTGGATGAACAAAAGAATGGCCCATAATATTTTCTCTTTAATTCATAAGAACCATAAAGGCCTCTTCTTTCCTCAGGTGCCTGAGGAATGCAGGTCTCATCACGGGTCCATCATTCAGTTTTTCTCACTGCTCCCTCTAACGCTCTTTCCAAACACTGATTTTGTGCTCTTTGCTCAGGAGACTAAGAAAATTCAGAGCTCCTGCTCTTTCCTATTCTGGTCCATGAAACTATCAGGTTCTATCAACTTCTTAGCCTTAAGGATGAATACTTTTACTTTATCAGCAGCAGGCTGAAGTACAAGCTCAGAATGTTTTCTCTCCTGTGACGGGTGTCCGTGCACCATGGGCCAAAACTGTGATACTGGTGAATCACCTGAAACCCAATTCAAGCCATGAGTGTGATGATAGTGTAAAACAAAAAAAGAAGAAAAGGCTCAAGTCTTCAGGTGGAGGAAATACCTATGATATCCCAACCAGTATGCAAACATTTGCCCAGTTATCATACGGTGCCTGCATGAACCTGTCACCATCGTTGCATCAGTCAGCACAAAACTGTTGTCATTTCTCATGGTCTAGACAAAAGCTGAGGAGACAGCATGTGGGGAAGAGAGAGAACATTGCTATAATTATCCCAGGGAAGCCGGTTAAGAAATCTCCCATTGAAATGAAACTACTTCCCTGACACATTTTGCTCCATCTTTTCACCAGAAAGTACAAGAAAATTTGGGGTGCGTCTGCCCAAGGCTGCTGAGAGGACCAGGATAGGGACACAAAATCTGTTTGGACATCAATCAGACAGGACCCTCCAGGATCTTCCTGGCTGAAAAAGGATGACCTGAACTTCCTCTGAGATTGTGCTGTGCTATGCTGAACACACTTAATAATGTGGGGCTTTCACTTTGAACTTCCCTTCTCTCCCTATTCAGACACGGCCACTGATGGGAAAGATTCACCGTTTATATTGGTGACCCCTCCAGAAACCCTGCAGGAAAAAACCCCATGATTTTTACCATATTTTTGCTTTGTGTAGAGCAGAGGTAGCTGAGGTGAAAAATAAAAACACAGCCACAGAGAAGACAAAATGCTTTCCCCTAAACTTTTCAGATGGCAAATGCTCTGCTGTCTCTGTAGCGCAATCGAGTCACAGCTATAAATAAAAATAAGCAATTACACTCCGTGAATTCTCCAAATGAGAATACAAAGTTCCAGTGACTCTCCATATATCACTGAACTTATAACCAACTCTACTATTTCATACCATAACATGGTTCACTGAATTAAAATATTAACTATCAGAAAAGAGAACTCTCACACTGATTCAGTGAAATAAAAGTATTTTGGTTTTGTGGCTGAATTTTCAGTGATAGCACAACTTAAACACATCCTGTGCTTCTGGACAGGCTTCAAAATCTAATCACTGTAAAAAGGTGGTGAAGGGAAGCTGGGAGCAAGCAATGCCAGAGCCAAAGCCTCATTCAAATTGTACAGTCCACATGGTAGGATTGCAAAGCATAAATTTCACATCACCAGTACCCACCATTTGAGAACAGACTTTGAAATAAGGGGCATATAAAAAGTTGGAAAGGAGAATACAATGCCAGAGATTCTTTACTGATGCCTGCATTGTACCAGCCTAGTCACACCACTCATCTTGCCAGCAGGCTGGCTTAGCAGTGAAAATTAACACAGCAGTAAACTGGACTCATTTGAGGGTTTTTTGTTTTTCTTGTTTTTTGAGTGCAACATTTTCTAAACTCTCATCTTCCACGTTTGGCAATAGTAGATGTCAATTTTAAATGAGAACTGCCCAGGAAGAATCTACAGTTTATCTGGGCTTCAGAGAGAACAATGTTTCCCACACCAAGCCGGGAGCTGAGGAAGCCCAAGCAGAAACCAGATGTCAAAAAAAGGTTATCTGGTACTTATACCTGGGAAGAAAGTCATATAATATCAAGATCAATTTTTCTGTGTTAATTAATTTGTGTTAATAATTTAAAAATTATTACTGTCTCATAAACTGATGTTACAGCTATGACAGTGAAGGAGTGGCTTGTGATGCAGGAATTTGAACTAGTATGTTTCAGCTGAGCTCCAGTTCTGGCTCCTCTTCTGCCATGCCTGGTCTGTCTGGTTCCAGTTCAGGCCAGTAAAGCTTAGCTGAGCTGGAAATCTTGGACTATTTTGAAATACTCTCTGCTGGAAAGCAGAGGGAAAGTGAAAGGAGCAGGATGACACAGTGCTCCTGGCAAGAACAACGGAGTTCTCACGGCCGTGAGAGGATGGACCGAGGCACTGACGAAGATGTTGCTCTGTAGACCCTCACTGAGACAAATGCTCCCTGTGCACAAAGGGCACGCCAGTTACCAGGGGTGGGCACAGCAACCTTTCCTTCCATCCACCTTTGTGATGACATCAGGCCATAGTTCTGTATGCAGTAACAAACCCCATGAACATTCAGCCTGGAACACTGGACATGTAAAGGACTCTCACAAATGCAAGAAAATTGCAGATATTGCAATGCAGTCCTTAATTTTTTTGCAGATTTGCAGGAGTTCTTCCTCCATTGGAGCCCACCTCCAAACTCTTTTTGGTGTTTGACCAAACCTGGTGTAGAACCCAAAATATGCTCTCACAGTTGTAAGCAACCTGTGCATTACAGCCTGGTATCTATGCAGATATCATCCTCTGGGAAACAAAATGTCATCAAGATTCCAAGTATGGAACAAGAGTTAATAAAATAGGTTATCAAAGATACGAAAGCTGTTGCCACTCAAGCAACAGGCTACACTTCACTAGACCATTTTCCACTGGCCATCATGTCAGCATTTGAAATTCAAATCAAAAATCAAATTAATGATGCTTTACTTCATTTTACTCTATTTCATCTTGGGTTTCTTCGTTATCTTTTAAGAGTTGTTCAAAGACAAGGTTTACGAACCTTAACACAAGATCTTAAAACCCCACTAGATGCAGTGACTCTTACCGAGAAATGAAACGCAGACTTTACAGAAAGTATGAAACTGGAACTTGCTGGCAGCTTCCAGTAGGGTTTTTGCATTGGCTGAATCTATGATCAAAGAACCTGTATAAACAAACTCCAGGAGTAATTCCAGGACATCCGCAGTGAGGTTGGACATGGCCAATTCCAGCTTCTCCCCACTTCTGCTGCTGTCTCGTGGTGACCTGGTAACAGCAGACAATTAAATTATGGACATTACACCATCCCCATTTTATTGGCATTTATTGATTAGTGAGGGCTAGAAAATCGCTTTGCACCTCATTATATTTCTCCATTATTTTTGTTTACGGAACTGAAGAATATGAATTTTAAAATAACTGAACTTAAAAACTTTAACTGGATCTGAAAGAGAAGAGTCTTAAAGCAAGTCTTACGAAAAAATCTGTTTATTGCTACTTTGCATTTTCATGCAAAAACAGTTGCAAAAGAAAAGGAAAGGAAAAGAAAGGAAAAAAAAGAAAAAGGAAAATGAATGATCCAACATTAATGAAAATGAGGAATGGGATTAGCTTTCAAAGGGAAACAATACATTTTAACATCTTGGTTAACATCTCATCTTCTGTGCATAATATAACTGTGAAGGAAAAACCACTCTCCAATTTCAAGAGAAAAGGTCATCCATTTTTTCAAAGAATCCAACACTGGAATAATTTTAGATGTCATGTGCACTTAAGGATACATTTAAAGACCTTTTCATAAAAAATAGCAATAAAAAATACTAATTTCTATTTAGCTTGAACTTCTCAATGTGTTATATTAAATTATAGATAGGATCAATACGATATCTATGGTATACAGATGGCCATATAAAATATAATATATGCTTATTCTAAAAATCTATTGTTCCCTTTTAGGCACTAAAAAAAGGAAGCCCTTCATGGCAATTGCTTTGAAAACTGAATACAAGACAAGCTAGACAGACAAAATGGTTAGAGCAAAGAAGGGAGAGGGGGGAAAACAACAACCAGCTCTGCCACAGGAAGCCAGCAGCCATCCTCTAGGAGTTTCATGACTGTGGCCTACGGTTTTTCCTGCATGAAGTGCTGAACAATTTGGGGATTAAAGTATCTCCTGCATTTGAATTGTGCATTAGTGCTTGTGAAATTATTGGACAAAAAGAAAGTCATACTGAATTAAAGTAAGGGCCCAGTTCTTAATGCATGGCTGATGTGTCTGCAACACTAAAGACAGGTTACACCTGAAAGACAAAAGTGATGATAAATTTGGTAACATCAAGGAGGGGAGGGGAAATCTGTTGGAGTAAGAAAATAAACTCTTTTAATGGTTAGGACCATCCAGCACCTTCTCAAAGAAACATGAGCTTTGTGTCTGCCACTGGACAGTCAACGTCTGCTCGCTCCAATTCTGCTCGAGTACTTGCAGAAGCCATCGCACGGGTGACACAAACCGGCACACGATGCAGCGTGACAGATACAGACTGGCCAAAGCATCACTATTCACAGGCAATGCCAGCTTGAAGCGTGAGCAAAAGCTACCATGAGCACTACCACCCTCTTGGGTTGACACAGCTGCCTACAAAGGCGATGGTCAGACCTCCACTACCATCACAGAAGAAAAATAAACAACATATGAGGTTCAGTTTTCTTCCCACACGACACCCCAACCGCCCGCCCCAACAACACCTAAAGTTATTTGGGGAAATGCTTAAAATTTGCACTGGATGCTTTGTCACTGGTCTTCCATTGACCAGCCCTGGTCAAGTCAAGGGCACAGCTTTAATTCATATGAATCTCTGCAGGATCAAAGCTTTAAAGAGGTTTCATCTTCAATGGGGGAGCAGCTAGCAGTCCCTAATTTCACAGTTTTCTCTAAGGTAGTGAACAGTGGTTACTCCCATTCACAGGAGGAAACTGATGCACAAAGAGACAAAATCACTTCACTATGATCACAGAGAGTCAGAAGCAAACCAAGGAATTAAACCCCATTTAAAAAATTCTGAATATTGAACTGTCCCTTTGCATGGCAACACAGGCAGGTTAGACCCTATTCCAGATGCAGAGAACACACACTGATCATCATCTGTTGTACCCCTAAAAGCACAGTGGTAAGTATGCTACCCTGAATCCTTATGCTTTATCACACCACAGTATTCTTTCTGAACTCTTGCATACAGATTCAATTCTCCATCCAAGGCAGAAAACCTCTGGTGGCAAAACAGAAGAGTTGCCATTCCCTAGATCCTCAAGAGGATGTGACAAAATGTTGGGTTTTTTCCTTTCTCACACACACATCCTGGTAATATGCCCTATATCTGATTTATCTCCAGTTGTACATTCATCTGGTGCTGCACTCTGGGCTGTCAAAATACCCCTTGGTACCGATGCAATTCTTGCTGAACTGCTCCCAGAAGTGGTTTGTACCTGACAGTGAGCTCCTTTTCACGTGGGCTGGGTAATAAACACACCACCTAAAATTTCAGGGAGATTTGGAGGTACTCATCAAGCGACAGAGCCGGGCTCTTTGCACTGTGGGAAGCCCTATCATAAGCAATTATTTATTTAACGCCACTAATTGCACTGTGCTGGTGATGGCTGAGGGAAGGACTGCACGTGATCCGCTGGGAACCGCACAATCGCACCCAGCGCCGAGACCAGGAGGCACAAAGGAAAGGATGATGTGACACCAATGTCAACACAGACACATACCCATGCTAGCAACAACTGCAAGCTGCTATTTTTCACAATAATTAAGTAATAATCTCTTTTACTTTGTAATACACTGAGCAATAAACTGCTGCTGCAATTGATTAAATGCCAAAGAAAAGCTAAGGTGTTTAATCAATCACTAGAGCCACTTACAGCAAGTATAATACAAAGCTACAGAGATTATTGATATTACACAATGAGCCAGAAACGGGAAAGAAAATTATCCCTATTCGTGCCTCTGCAATGCCTTGAAGGTGTTGTGCTGTTTTGCTTGTGCTTTCTAAGCAGCGAGCCCTTCGGCTCCACGTTTGGCTGGATCAAATGCTGAGTACAGGCTGGATGCAGCCTGCACAGGGGAATCACAGCTACCCTGGCTTCCACACCAGGGATCTGGCTTGGTATAGGCTGGAGAAAGGGCAGGGAATTGGCTGAAGCAGGTCCTAATGGATCAAAAATAAGCATTTGAAGGAAGAGAAGAACATAATGTGGGGAACTAGACTGATGTGACTGAAAAGGGAAATTCCATAGACTTCTTTATGAAATTATTTCAGTGAATTTGGTTGTAGCATCCCCCTCAAAGCCTGACCAAAGGTTTCTGTGTTCCTTGTTTTCACATGTATTAGAATATCACACGCCCTGTGCAGTTACAATTCATCTATTTGGGACAGTCTTCTCTCAGTTCCTCTAGAGGAACTGCAATGAAGTGGCTAAAGCAGTGTTACAAGAATAGAACTTAGTCCTGTGAATGCATATGCAGTGGATTTGGGAAAATCTGTAGCAGTATATAGAGCTGTTCCCCAAACAGCTCATCCTGTGTCACAACAGGAGGACTTTTGTTGGTGACATCAGTAAATGCAAACATTTAGAGAAGTCTGTCACCAGAAAAGCCCTGACTTCCTGCCCTAAGAGCTGGGAAAAGTCATAGCTCTACCTGGTACATACACTCCTGTTCCCCAACTCCTGGCACAAACATGAGGTGTTTTGGGGATTGAGAGCCTGCCTCCTTCATGTTTCAGTCTCACCTGAAGCCAGTCAATGTCCCCTTATCATCCATGGACATCATTAAATGTGGCACATTCTGTTATTTGCCCAGCAAACTCTAAAGTTTAAACAGAATGATGTCATTTTATTGGCCTTGTAATCATTGCTCATATTATAAAGGTCACACATTTCACATTGTGGCAGAAAATCAATAGCTCTCCCAACAGCCTCTGGGGGAAAAAGTTTTGCTTCTGAAGAATAATATATAATAAACAATTTTAGTCCTTACTTTATCATGGCTATAATCTTGGAGAAAAGCTACAGTAAAAATCTGGCAAAGGCTGATATATAAACTCATTAAAATTGGGAAGTGATTTAGAACAGGACTTTAAAAAAGATTTATCTTGAGCTAAACAGCAAAGAGATTTGTTTAGGTCTACATTTAAACAAGCTCCAAGAGCTCTTTAACAGCTTAATTTTATGGTAGCTGTTGGGGAATTCTTTCAGATTTACAAATCATGTATTTCTCCGGCAAGGTGATAGACCTGAGCAATGTGCAAGCAGAACTGAACCTGCAGATAAGCAGGAAGCACAGATATACTCTGAATGGGTAAGGGGGGAGTTACTGAAAAATATTCTGCATTGTCTGGAATAATTAAGTCTAACAAAATCAAGCCAATGCCTTTGAACATAGTCTGGCTACTTATCCTTCAACTTAATTGCTTCAACTAGAGAAGACAAAGGCACAGGGATCCCTTTAAAGCAAAAGATGGCTCGATTACACTCTCAAATAACAAATCAGAACCAGTGTCCCTTTCTGTTAACTAATATATGGGAAAGAGCAAAAATGTTTAAATTCTTGATAGCAAGAAAAATAACCCTAATACCTTATCTGCAAGATCTAGTAGTGGAACTGACAAAAGAAAAAGTAGAGAATTTACATTTTTTGGTATTCATTTGTCCTTGAAAATAATTTCCAAACATGTAATACACACAGACAAGAATCAGCCGTAGTGCTTTCATGCTTAATAGTGATGCAACTGAAGTTTTCTGCATCTTGAGTTATAAATAGATGTGTATCTATGCATTTTTCCTGCATTATTTGTACCAACACATTCCCATAACAGAACGTCTGTGTGATTCTGTTCAAAACATTTAATAGTGAGATGCCTTGATTTGCAAAGCCACATTTAGACTCCGGCTAAAGTAGCTGTGTAAGTGAAACACCGTGAGCGCATCAATTTGTCAATTTATGGACAGCGCTACCGCCTCTCATTCAGCCTTCCCTCATGGTTTGGATATGCTGCCTTTAACTGGCTTGCAACATTATTTTGACTGACTAATGGTTTGGCTATAGCTTCACTCAATTTTAGATCAAATACGAAAAGCTACCTATACCCGGTGCAGATGCCAGCCAACGCACTGTTTACAAGCTACAGTCACAAAGTCAAAACAAATTCTGGATGTTCAAAATGGAGCCATCTGCACGGAATAAACATGAAAAATGTGAAACATTTTATGTAAATGTACATTACTGCCTAGGAACAGTTGGTTCAGCTTCCGCCCAGGCTGCCTGGTTGGGAACAGGAGGACTGACAGAGTTGGTGACACCTATTTACATTCGATGCCATATGACTCACTGTGCCATAGACTCAGAGGTATGATGTATATTTAAGCTTTGTGCTCCAAAGGGGCACTGAAATAAATTATTATCTTTTAAAATAAAGACACATTTAGAATTGTTATTTGTGATCTTTCCTTGGACAAGTGGGACTTGGTGTATATCTTTTTCCTTCTGCCTTTCCAAGATCCTTCTGTGAGCCTACCGCCACTACCTGCTTCTCCCAGCAGGAGACAGCAGCAAAGTGCTAGCTCCATAATATAACCTCAGTTTTCTTCATATTTCACTCAGAATCTATCTTTAAGAAATAGGAAAACACACTCATTTTGGTAGTGTAATAAAAAAAAATTGTTGTCCTTGACTATTTATGGCTCAGGGTCTCACACAACTCAGGGATCTGAATCTCATCCACTAAAAGCATGTGTTTGAGCGGATGGGAGGCTGCAGGATTGCTAGCAGCAGGCAGGATCTCCAGCTCCACCCTGGACTGAGGAAACTGAAGCCGCTGTTTTGGGGCTGGTCCCTCCCTGCATAGGTCAAAGCAATGGCCTGTCCCATCACCCAGCTTTCTTTTGGCCTCTCCACCCCCAACACCCTCCCACAATTTGCCCTATCAGCTCAACATGCTGATCTTGCTGGCTTGTTTTCATAATTAGGAATATAAATGTTTATCCTACAGTAATTGTGTTCCCATTATAAGAGAGCAATATATTTTCTACCAAGATAGACAGGATAATAAAAAAAAAAATCAAATTAAATTGCTTTGTTCCCTGGACAGTATTTAGGACTCCAGAAAACAGGAAATCCAAGATTGTCATGTAAGATGAAGCACTTAACTGAAGAAAAGCTACTTCTTTTTATCTCTGTCAAATTATTTTGATTACCAAAGAAAGGACTCCAGACTGGGGTAGACAGCTTCTCATGAGGCTTAAGAGTCTGTTAGCTGTGTGCTCATTAGAAACTGCTGTTCAAGTCGACACAATTTAGACTGAACATCTTGTTTATTGTGGAACTTTAACTTTTTACTTTAATCCTTAAAGCATCGAGGCTCCAGGCAAAGAAGAGAGTGCAATGATGCTGCATCTTAACTGTCCACTATTTGATTTTTTATGGTCTTCAGTCATTAATGGTTCAAAACCCATATGTCTATGTATCTTGGGAGAAGGAAAAAAGAAATTTTAATAAATTATAGCAAACCTTCAGCTACGTACAGCTCAGATACAGCTCTCTACAAATGGAAAGTTGTATTTCGTACTGAATATCTTGATTTATCGTAATTACGTGTTCATGAGCTATAAAAGCATAGATGCCCAAACATACAATATATATTTCCACGACATGCACCAAGAAACATGTGCATACTGAGGTAATAGGTTATTTACTGAGTTATACAAGTTTATGCAGCTGCAAGGTAATCAATCATGTAAATGATGGCAGGAAGGGACATTTATAGAGCAACATCATTGCAATACGTATGTCATAAGGCACTGAATGTTTTATTAAACAGGATTAAAAAAAAAAAAATACACCCCAGCATCCCTTCTCCTTTGGAATTGTTTTATCAGCTCAAAATGTATTAACTTGCAAATCTCTGCCTTCGTTATTCTATCTTGTAGATAAACATTATCTTTGAGCCTCAGTCACTATCCATCTGTCTCATGAGAGAAGAAAACATGTACTGTAATGGTGCTATAGTATGATTACAATAAAGAACTAGTAAAATCACAAGATTAAATAAATTACATTGTTTAAACACAGTCTTGCAAATTCATCAGGAAAATTTACCTGACCAACAAATCCATTTGCCCAGTTTTTATCAGGATGTTGATACAAATAATGTTCCTTGTTCCAGGCAAACAAAATCTGGCAAGACTAGTGTAACTTATTAGGGTCAAATGCTGCTGGTTTGCACCTGCTCTATCAGAAGAAAATCAGGAAAATTAATGGCTGTGAGCTCAGGCACGCACCAGCAGCTCCTGCTAATTCACCATCACAGAGATGATCATTACAAACCAAGACGAGCAACGGGATTAAGAGCAAACGCTTTTGTTCACAGACAACATGGCCAGAATAAAATAAAGCAAACAAAAGAGCCACGTTTCTTATATACCCTTAATGCCATTCACTGACGAACACAATCTAAATGCTCAGCCAGGACCATTTCTAAAGGCGGGATCAGCAGCAGCCTGTAATGCTACAGTATCGGAGATCACAGTCGGAGGCACAAATCTGGCTCCCTGCTGAGATTTAAGAAAGAAGATGACGAATTTGAAGATGCTGGCTTAAACGACTGGCAAGTGAATGAAGAAGTGAATAGCAAGTGCCCTTGGAAGAACAGTGTTTCATGACCTAGACTTTTGCTACAGACTGAGAATAAACTGCATCTCACAAGGTACTAGTGGAGAAGCAAAAAAACTGGGCCAACTTAATAGTGTGGGATCTAACTTGTTTGCAAGTATCTCTGGCAGTCTAATTCAGTGGCAAAACAACCTGGGTGAGAGCTACTATTTGTTAAAGGTAAATAAAAGATGCAAGCAGGTTCTGGGGGATTATATAGGAAGGAAGATTAAAAGTAAGTTGACAGAATAAAAAAATTATTCTCATCAAACTTAAAGCTCAAACCCTTACCCAACTCCTATCTGATTTCTTTTAATGATATTTATTACACCATCAAAAACCAGCTTAGCAAAGAGCTGGCATGCAGCTAATAAATCTATTTCTTAGGAATGTGGTGAAATTTATACAAGTAATTATCTAGGTAGTCTATCCAAGACTCTTTCTCGTGATTACAATGTCTGGAGGGAAAACAATAATAAAATAATGATAACCACGATTATTATTTATTACTACTACTATGATTAAGGCAGTGCCCAAAGATCCCAATCAGCATTTCAGTAATTAGAATTAATTCTGTCAGGCACTGGTTCATTTTCCTTCAGCTACAGGGTGTTGCTAGTGCTTTTCAAAAGTATTTATAGATCCAGAGACATCAGTGAAAGGCACGACAGCACATCACCTATGGCCACAGTATAGGCAGGAAAGAGCATGTGGCTCTTCTCACCCCATCAGTCCCTGCCCACCCACACTGCAGAGAACTGTTCTGAGTATTTCAGACCCCAAAGCTCAGCACTGTGCAAGCAAAAAGAGGGTACTGCGATCAGATATGATCATAACCTGGTCATATTCATTCAAATTCATTACCCCAATCCAGCAGTGGCTAATCCTTGATGATATAAATGAAAGGAGTGAACTACTGATCCCTGGAGCTACCTAGAAGCAAGCTGGAGTTGAAGATTTGATTACCCTCATTTTAGGGCAAGACTGGCTTTTGGAACTGGCCCAAAAATGACAGTTTTCAAGAACATGGCTCCTGTTTCTATGCCATGGAAGTTTTTTCCTCTGTTGTTTTTGATTCATTTATCTTGAACTGCACCTTGTTAGGTAATTGTTCCCTTTCACCCCTAAATTTTAACAAAGTTAAGCCTAGGCAGGGCTGCGAGATTTAAGTAAGTACAGGTAGGTCACCTGCACCAGCATTTTATGAGATGTTGGATGACAGCTGCATGGCTTGCGGACGGGTAAAGCTGGAGCAAGAGAGGTGATTAGTCTATCATTCCTTGGGTAAGATTGGCAGAATTTGTGGTTGAGTCTAGAAATTACAGGAGCAACAGCTACAGTAAACAGAGATGCTGTCAATGAGGGAGAGGAGTGAGAGGTTCAGGGATCTGCTTGGTGCCTCTGTGAACTGCTGCCATTACAAGGCAGCAGTTTAATTTCTGTGCTGCACCTCGAGGATTGAAAAGGAGCCTTTCTGTCCTCCCTGCCAGGGTTCCTCCTCAGAGTAGGGCCCATTGCTCTGCCCCTCCTTTCAGAGTGGCATCCAGCCCAAGCCACTCACCCTCCTAATCCACAGCCACGCTTGCAGGGCTGGAAACAGCCGGGCTGTGACACCTGCGGTGGGTTTTGTGGCAGCGCAGAACACCACTGAATATTTGTAAGCTGCCATTCATTTATGTAGAAGACCATACATTTTTGCTTGATGAAAACATGTTTTCCAAGGTCTGGCAGCTGCAAAATTTGAAGCCCAGCAGGGAGCTCCAAGGGGCGGGCGGACGGCTGCCTGGGCAGGCAGAGCGAGTGCAGCGCTCACGGAAATGGGCCACTGAGAGCAGGGAGCTGTGTCCTATGCCAAGATCTGGTGCCCAACACACAGCAATTATCACTGCCTCGTTTAAGAGAAAAACCTTGTCCACAGCACAATTTACACCTGTCCACTGGCAGTAAAGGGTGAAGGATATTTTACACTCCCAAGCGACCTCCTGTTCTCATGGTTTAAATGGTTTCACAGAAACCCCTGGTGCTCTCTCTCTAGGCATAATGTACCTCTCCTGGCACCTGAAACAAACATTGTATCTTTAACTCCCCATTACTCTGTTTTCAACTACACGTTATAGTTTGTTTCCACATTCATTCTGTTCTACAATGGAGCTGAAGTATGCAGATGTGGAAATGCTGCCTGCTCCTCTCGCAGAGTTAAAAGCAAGATTCTTAATAAGCAGGAAAACATGAAGGGGTCACCAAGAGTAGATTTTTCTTTCATCTGGTATTTCTCATTTTGGGCTTTTTAGAACGTAAACAGAAACCAGACAGTCTGTTTTCCGGACACCTAAATGCTTTCGCAGTTTTGTCAGGCTGTTTCAGATGGATAGTGGCAGGTTTCTCTGTTGTGCATCCAAATGCTCCCTTTCCACACAATGGTGTAAAATGCAGAATGACATCTTTGTCTTCTGCGTAGGTGTAAAGCAAGAGGAATTTGGTCTTCTCATCCTAAATGCTTTACTTGTCCTGCCCTGCCTTTGAGCCCTCAGAGAGTATATACATAGAGCCCCATTCCAGGCAAAAAAAAAAAAAACAAACCAAAAATCTGAAGACTTGAAAAAAAGGCAAAGTATTGTGGAATGGCAATTTGGCCATGAAGTCACTTGCTCTGCTTTGTAGGAAAAGAAAGATGAACATAGCATGGCCAGATTACAGTGCATCCAAAACACTGCTTCTTGTGACAGAATCTCTTTGTACATGTGACTTACTGCTCTGTGCCAGTGGAATCAGGCACCCAAGATGACTTAAAGATTAGAAAGCATCATTAAAATCTAATCTTGAAAAGATAAAGCTTGTAGAACAAGATCTGTGTATCTTTAGTAAATGACCAGACAGAAGTCTACTTGTAAAAGCTTGCTTATAAAAGCAAACATTTTGGCCAAAAAGAGACTTTTATGTTAAGTGCTTCCTTTTAATAATGTCATATTTAGTAGAGAATCCAGTACTCTGGGTTAAGAAGAAGAAAGCAGCAAATTAAAATGTTCCGGTGAAACATTTCTTTGTTACGGAAATATCAAAAATTCCATTTATTCAGCAGCTGCATTTGTCTATCCCAAATACAGCTGGGAATAAAAAAAATGGCTCTTCATGAGGTTTTCTATTTGTTCCTTCCTCCCAGAACACACCCCCCCACCNTTTCCTCCCCCAAACCAAGAATGTTTTAAATAAGAAAATCTGTGCTCTGCAAGAGGCAGATTTTGGAGATGGGTTTTTTGATGGATCTGGATCTGTCTCTTTTCTTCTTGTGTACACATATTAGCATAAGTATGTGCCATTAAGAAAAACACTAGTTTCCATAAGAAATCATTCATGTCCTCTTAGTCAACTATGATTCAGGCTGGGTGACCGGTCTTTCTCTCCAGGTCATGAATAATGAGCATTTCCAGAAGGCAATCCATGCTATTTATTGTAAGGTGGGATGCATCGTTCTGCAGACATTCCCATCTTTCCTCCCAACTGCAGAGAAGTCTAGACAGCCAGCTTAGGCTGGACTCCTGAGGGAAGCAATGGAACACTCATCGCAAGTTCACTGTCTATGCGAATCACACTCTCTTTTATAGTAAAGGGGGATGGCCTCCTCCTTCATCTCATCTCTTAGACACCTATTTCGTGGGGAGAGGAACTGCCTCTTGGACAGGTCTGTCTCTCTTTCTGCAGACTGTAGCAACAGTCGAGAAGCTGAGGTTAGACCCAATCTGTCTTAGATGCCAACCTTGTACCTATATGTTGGTTACCTAATGCAAGAGATAAGCACCTCTCATTGGTCCAGGGGACCTGGCTGTACATAGGAACCTGAATTAGGAGAAAAAGATCCTTCAGGAAGCCTTCAAGGTTCTTCTCTTCATTGTCTGTACCATAAATTAAGCCCTTGTTTTGAAATGGCTGATTCCATAAGTAGCAAAGTTGAGCAGGCTGGAGTCAATGTGGTTGACGGTGCACTCAACATATATAAGATAGCCTTTAGGGGACAGAGCCCCAATCCTGCTGCTGTTTATCATCCATGTTCTCCTGAAGCCCTATACTGCAGTAGTCCTGTATGGATCACCACCCTTCCCCTGACTCTCACCTTCCTCCCTTCGTGGGCACAGTCATGTGGAGCAGGTATCAGGAACATTTCACACCTGCTGTTCCTAATACACCCAATCCTTAAAAGATGATTTTGCACTGAAAAGGGCTGAGATTTTTTTCCATGGTCTGTTGCTGTTGGAAGGGAGATGAACACCAAGTCCTGTCTTAGGCTTGAGTTGCTGTGTAGCTTCTGACGGGGCTAAACTGTTTCCAAAACAGGTGCCTAGTACAGTGCTGAGCTCAGGCTCAGGACTGGACTAACCCAAGCTCAGAAGTGCTCACATGTTTGAAAGATAAAATACATGGAATGAACAATTTTCTGGATGAGGAGCAGAATGCTCAGCACAGGATTAGCCATTTTCTGAGAAACTAAAGGGGTTTCAAAGTGCACTCTCATTACCAAATTTGTTTAGTAAATAACTTTAGAATTGTTTTGGACAATCAAACCTGCTTATCGTCTTTTTATCAGTGCAATAAAAACAACATATTTTCTTCCCTGCTATGACTAATTCTCATCAAATAGCCTTCCTCTAGATGAGCAATAACTCTAGTCCTATTATGTTTTTTATCTGTATTTTGGTTTTATTTTGAGAAGGAAATAATTGATCTTATTTGATTTTGAACATTTCTCTTTTATTCTTTTGAGACACTACTTGCTATTCTACCATCAGATACCAACTTGAACACACAGTGGAATCAATGGCAGAATATGAGGTTAATAATAACTAGCCTGTGGCAAATAATAAGCCAAAGCAAATACTCTGAAAGATTCTATTTCTGCATGTTTCGATAGATGTACATAGCACCTTCATGAATAGATCTTCTTATTGATGTTTCTGGTGACACATTGGTGCCTTTGGTTGTAATGACACTAGGGTTTAACCCTGGCTTGCACTGATTGAAATGGCCTTTCTATTATATTTAATATAAAGAGTTCTCTTTTATTCTTTAAGAAAAACTGCCATTTCTTGTTTTGATTTCTATAATAACACAAGGAGTACAATATAAATCACATAAAGCTTTAAGTGCTGTCTCAAAGGAGCTGCTAACAAATATCGTAGTGGATTCTAGATGTATTGTATCTATAAACATTCTAACTCTATGAACTATAATGATTCTGTATTATTAAGGGCATGATCCCACAAAAAACAGAGTGCCTCTTCCAACCTGAGCTCTTGACTTCCATGGGGTTTCTGAAAGGACAAGGCTTTACACTGCAAATATCCTACACAAAGCAAGTCTTCAGAAATTCCACCCCATAGCCCTGAGTTTATTGTCTTGCAAAGACACATTTGTTCAGTTTACAGGTGAATATTTGTTTTTCTCACCTGACAGTTTTGCAAACTCAACTTGACATCAAGCTGAATTTTTTCTTATTCAAGCATCATCATCAGTAATAAAGGTATTTTTGCCTTGTATACACCTGTGCAACTCCATTAGCCTCCATCAAGGTTACATGTGTGCAACTGAGGTTATATATGGAAGACAACTGGGATGGAGAGACCTGATGGTGGACACAAATCGACCTCTGGAATATTTATTGCTGCTGATGATGTGAAATAAGGCTAAAAATGGTGAGTTTAGCAAACAGGCTAAACCTTGCACTATTTTTTTCTTGCAATGCATGCAAGCCTTATGTGGGCAGCTGAAAGACAATATGTGCTGAAATCCAGGCTTTTTCTTTCACAAGGTCTAGGGTTTTAATTTTTTTTATTGTTTTAACTAAGTTCATAAAAGAGCAGTGCTCAATCTAAAGTATATCTGCATTTGATAACTAAATAATAAAGCAGCAAGATTCGTCAGTGTGCTTCTGGAAATAGATGCTGTCTGGTGACTTCTGCACACAAGCAGATGTCTTCCCAGCAAAATCCAAATGACAGTCTTTGGACAGTCAGGGATTTGATTTCTGTAAGTTGGTTTTAAGATTTTTCTTTTCCTGTAGACTCTATTCTTTATCACCCTGAAAAGCACATACTGTAGCCTTAACAATTAAATAATAATGAGCAGACAGAAGAGAAAGGACAGGAGAGATCTGGCAATAGCTACTGCTAGCAATCATTAGATTTACAGAGGGGAAAAGACATGCTTCCTAGGCCAACATATTTTTTATGAATAATTGATAAGGCAGTCAGTACAGTTATATCATAGAAATGTAATATATATCCATAATTATAGAACCAGCTTTGTGCAAAAAGACACAATACACTTAAAGGAGATACCAGCCAATATGCCATCCTGAAATAAAATACAGTCACTATTGTGTTAGTTGGCAAAATTTAAATACAGGATTTGAAGCAAGCAAAATGTTCTTTAATCCCATTTTTTAGCACAGTCCAGGTTCAGTCTGCTCAGGAAAATACTGCAAGGCAAAATCAGCAGCTGCATTAATTTGCTGATGATTGAGAGAAAAATGAAAGTTATCCTCATGGTTTTTTTTCTCCCTACTTGCTACTCTAACTTACTAATAATACAAGAGTACCAATTTATTCCTATGCAAGTATATGAAGCATACAAATTGAAAAATCAATGTAATGGAAAAAAAAGATTATCATGCACTGTTTAGAATCAATCAGCTAGAAACAGAGGGGGGAAAATGCGAAGGTGGAGACATGACGTTTAGAAAATGTACGTACTGTACCTACCCTAAGCTGGAGTGTTTGTATGAAAAAGCTACCGTTAGTCCAACATGCAGACTGAGCTACATTTTGACCAGAAAATCATCTTATTTCCAATCTTTTCTAGAGAAATTAATCAGTTGTCTTTTCTTCTTTTAAAGGTCCCCAAATAATAAAAATATCAATCCCTTTGCCCATAAAAGCCACACAAAAGCATGTAACAAAGATTTCAGAGTGAAGGGATTACAATACTCCAAATGCTTTATTTGCACGATGTCTCAGCACCGTTCACCTGAACGCTGATGGCTTTTTGCAGCCTGAAGCACAGACTTTTGTCGTGTGTGACAGAGTCCCTTGCAAACATCGACAGCAGCAGTTTTTAGTTGTGGACTGAATCACCATTAGCAGTGGAGTTTAAATCTTAGATCTCTCAGTGGTGGAACACTTTCTTCGGCCAAAACCAGCCTCTACTCATCAGAAATAATTACACTGTACGAGTCAGATGTGTAACAAATGGATCTGAGTCTCAGTTTGGAAATACATTCAGAGGAGGTGGAAAGAATGGCTACTGGCTCTGTGACAGGAGATTCAGTCTTCATAAACCTGCAAGAGAGGGGAGGAAAAAAAAGCGACACAAATGCGCCCTACAAAAGAACAGAGCAGATCACAGCTGGAAGGAAGGCAAACCTTTTAATCAGGTCCTTGAAATACAAGCTGCAGGAAGCTAGAACATTTTGGTGGACTTCAAACTCTTTGCCTTCAACAATAATTTTCAGGTCTGTAAACTCTTTCGCTCTGCGTTGCTGGTTCAACTCCTTCAACATTTCTGCAGAACAGAGAAGACAGACAGTGCCAGGGTTCCCATTAAGAGTTTTTTATTTTTATTTTTACTTTTTACTTTTCATTTTCTTTTTTTTTTTGTAAAGAAGTAGAGAAACAGGAAACAATTGATATTTTTGTTGGTAAGATTGGCTCAACACAGACAGTCAGAAGTTACAAACATATTAAAAAAAAAGAAAAAGAAAAAAGCAGGAACCAGTAGGTCTAAATAACTGAAATATATATACACAGAAAAAAAGCAAAAACAATTCCTAAATTTGGAAGGGTTAAAAATGAAAATAAAATATTTCAGCATTAGCAAATCAGAAACACAGAGAATGCATTATCACAGAAAAGTTAAAATAATTTGTTATAATCAAAATCAACAGCTAATGAATTTCTATCCAAATGGAAATAAGTTTTGAACATACTAGAATAATATTAGTAAAAATGGTATTATGATGCAATATGAATTGGATATGGGTCAAAATAATAAAACCACAAGACCTGAAAAAATAACTTATCCTTAACATAGTAAAAATGTGTTAAGCCTCTCAGTTAACAGAATAAAATAGCATTTCTAAATAATATATAAATTACAGTGCATAAAAAATTAGCTACATTATCAATGCACCTTGCCATATACCTCAGCTATATAGACTACAATTGTATATGTTTCAGAATTAGCTTAAAAGCATCCTTATGATAAAAAATAATCTCATGCAGAGAATAAATTACTGCCTTTTATAGCAATTCCCATTTTTTGCACTCGAAGGATTTTTACCATCACAGCATCTTTATTTTTTAGCCTTCAATGGCTTCATTTACAGCAACAATCAACTTTCACACATCATGAAAGAATCATAATGATTAAAATAACCTATGAAAGTGTTTCCATCCTGCAATAAAGCACCTACCTTGCGTGATGCCTCCTTTTATAGAGCCTATTGGTGGTAACAGAATGAAATGATAGCATGCCACGTCTCCATGTGGGGACGTGAACTACTAAGCAACCTACATGTTTTATATGCTGCCTGGACTTTTAAGGCTAAGACTTCTCTCCAACTTTGCAGACCAAAGTGGCTATCAAGATGAATAATATACTTTTCACCTGGGCAATAGCCTGGCGGTTCAGAAGCCAGTGATCAAGATGACAGAAGAGCTGATTTTAAATACTAAAGGACTTTGGGTTTATTTTATGTTTGCAATAGGTCAAGGTTCTCATTTCCTCAGTGTAACACCCTGAACACATTCCTCTTCAGACAGATCTGTAAATCAACAACAGCTCCTTACACGGAGTCCTTACACGAAGTAAAAGGGACCTCAAGGGTGTGTAACTCTAACTGTGCTCAAAGCTACTATCAGGCTCGAGCAATAGCTGCCAAAGCATTGCCAAAGGGTCTTACGGTGAAACCCAGACCCAAATAATCCCCGTGTTCTCCTGCTTCCCCAAGGAAACTCAACAGGAATCATTTTAACAAAACACTGGTATTTAATGACACAAAAGCATGCAAATATACAACTGTTTCATGAAAAGAAATTGAGGCTCTCCCAAGCCCCAACATCTGTGGTGCATATTTTTCAGGCCTAAGTAAATAAATGTCACCTTGCACATTTATGTCTATTTAATGGAAACACAGTAGTGTCTGAAAGGCTAATTATTCTGTGCTGAAATGGGTCAGTGCTCTCCAGAGAGCAAGCAGATCATTAGAGAGGGCACAGAAATAACAGCAGGCTTTTGTCAGATCTGTAATAGGGGAAAATAAACCACTCTGTCCTGTGGGTGCTATAGCAGGGACTATTTTTAACAAATTCAGCTGAGGTAAAGCACAACGATACATTTTGAGCAAAACCTAAAATGGGATCTGAATGTTCACTCCTGTGCAGGGAAGTCTCGGGCTTTTGCTGGAGGTGTGATGCCTGAGGTCTCACTGTGCAATGAACACTCCGGGCCTCAGCTAAAGACCAAAGATGGTTTGGGCACAAGGGGTGCTCTACTTTACTGAGGGCCAAACTGACTGAGGTCTCTTGTTTCACAGGAACAGAACCAGGTGCTTTATCAGTTGGATATATTTGTGGAGGAAGCGTTTTTCTGTCCCTTTTCACATAGGAACAATTTTTTTTCCTTTTTCTGTCTTGGTCCATTTCCCCACTTTCATTTACAGCAATGTCATTTTCCTCACACCAATCTTCTATCATTTCATGTCTTAAAGACTGTTACTTTTCCCTCTAAACTTTCTGATAGTCTAACCCCTTTTCGAATTTACCCAACCACCCTCCTTCACCCCCATCTGCACTCTTCCTAAGTTCCTGTTGAAGTTCATTTCTCTTGTATCTGTGACTTTACAACCTTCCTTGCAGAAGCCTTTCAGGACAAGGGCTCCATCCATGACTAAGTCATACAAGTCTAAGACTACGCTTACACAAAGGGTCAATCTCCACCTCACCTCATTCCATCTCCCTCTTTTAGAGCTCATGACCAATTATTATAGTGTTCAAAGGGCACAACTGTATGAATAGCAGCTGCACAGATGGATCCTGTGCTTTAGCACAGGAAAGGAAAGGAAAGGAAAGGAAAGGAAAGGAAAGGAAAGGAAAGGAAAGGAAAGG